>JAHDVE020000814.1:0-23297 GCA_022606495.2 Halesus radiatus
TTTTTTTCTCTTTTAATTTCGCCCGGAAGGCAATTATATAAATTGCCCCCCTCGTAGCTAATGGATTGCTTACCATATTGTGTATGTATGGTATGTAATGTGTACTTGTGACGTTTTAACGAATTCTGTGTTTTTGTATGTATGAGTTTATTACATATTATATTATACTCGTTTAACTTTCTTACTGTTAACATTTTTTTGATGGATATTCTAGAATTAAAGTTAAATAGCTTTTTGATTACCCTGTTTGTATAACCTGTAATTCATTTATGTATGTTTTATATACGTTTCCACAGATTTAAATGAAATAGCCATAAACTAAATAGCTATCAGTCCCCAATGGAGTTCCGATACCAACCCTAATATGACATTAAATATTTTTTAAATGATCGCTTACGCCCTAAGCAATATTTATATTAGCGCCCTCCTCTTTCGTCTGTATTTACATATCTTGTTTTGAAACGATGATCAGTTTTCGCTCGGAGGGTGATGCTGGCATTTAAGTCACCGTATTTTTTTTATGGGAACGTCGCTCAACGACTTATTTCTATGTTACTATGTCCACTTGGGTTGGTGTTGCCAGGCTTCAAAATCAATTTACAAAATGATCATAAAAGTCGGATCCATTAAAAGTAAGTAGAATACCCATTCAATAGTTATCTATTGAAATTCTACGCAGGTAATATTTTTTCCGGGTGGTTAGGTAGTTAGGTCAGTTTCTCGGTTATTTAAAAATATTTTCCTTTCCGCGTCGGCTTCAGATTAAGTCGTGTAAATTAGCAATAAAATCGTGAGTTACAAACCACAGAAAATTATATCCCATTTAAACCCACTGCCGGCATAAGATAATTCTCGGAGAGATGTGATAGTTACTGCATTTACTCATTCATTGTAAAGTCCATCAAACAGAATGACTTAACCAATAACTATGTCGTCATGATAGATAAATAAAGGAAGTTTAATGATTATTGAATTTATATAGTTTGAGTCACCGAAGGGATAAAACGATAGAAGTGTGTTTTGGGCGTGTTCGCGTGCCCGAGTAGTGTCTATTTTTCCTTACTTTTGGTAAAATCGAAGGCATACTTTAAAAATCATAATTCAGTTTCATAGGTCTGTCTGAGATTGATTGATTTTCAGTAGAATATTCACAAAATAGAACATCTTTTCGAAAGCTGATATTTTCCATTTATCCTCGGGTAAAATTTCGTAAATTTATAAAAGAAAAAAAATGAATCGCAAGGTTAGGTTTAAAACGTATTTTATTTAGTCACTAGCTGATGTGTACCCGACCTTGCTCGAGATTTTTCACTTGTCATTAGGGTGCCATAATTAATTTGACAGCGAAAGAAACAATCTCCAAATAAAGAAAAATTCATTTGAATATTTTATTTCATTCCAAACGTTTATTTTTTTTTCAAAATATATCTAAATCATAAAGTTCTTAAGTAGGTACCTACTCGTGTTTTCCATTTTGAAAATATTCTACCCAAAAAAACCTTCTTCTTTTGAATATGCAATCTGTGGCTAAGCATAATGTTATATCTATGGGCTAACCTAAATAAAACACGGCGGGTTCAATGTGTTTCATACTAATTTTAAAACGTCATAGCAACAGTTTTAAATATTGGATTTCATTCTAATTACTTTCTAAGCCTTCCCGGCACTCATAAATACAAACTGCGCTATTTTCAGCGAAACCGGCAGAGTAATTTTCGAGAACATCGAGGAGAATCCAACAAACTTACATTGATTCGTGAACATCGAGGAGAAACAAACAAACTTACATTGATTTATATATATATATATAGATTGGAATTTACGTTATCTGTGTACACTTTAGTGTTTCTTAGAAACTAGATTATTTATAATAAGTACGTTCTTTTTCTTTTTCATTTTCATGTCCAAAATGCTGTATTTTTTTTGCTTTCTTTCTATTTTAGTTTATGGCGGAAACTTCAGCGGTGAACGCAACAAAGTGATATATTGATTTGTAAAAATGGATATTATATTTAAAAGGGAAAATTTTTAAGATAGATTTCTTTGATTGCTAAAAGTCTCTTTTTTAATGTGATACAATATAAGAATCGCAGGTGCTTCCAACCGTCTGGAGCCAGTGAGACTACGACATCCCCAATTGGGGTATGTTGTGAGGCTGAAGGTATTGAGAAGGGGAAGGAAATGATGAAGAGGAAGGTTGAGAATTACCTGGTAATTCAGATCTGGTCACCAAACACGACTAAAGTAATTTCAAGCAACGTTTCGATTCTGAATAGTGGTCTTTCACCAGGGCGATACTGACATTATCTACCACTCTGGAACGTGCCGCAAATATACTACGTATTATTTTAAGAGTATAAATTGTGAAATAACACAATTTAATCAAATAAAATTTACTTGCGCACGCCGGGATTCGTAGCCAAGGATTGTAACCACTCAACCACGGAGACCTCATTATTATTAAAGGACTTCTTAATTTCTAAGAGTTTTAATTATCTAAAGGTTTTCCTTTATTACGAAGAAAATTAATGCCTATACATTTATCGAAACTATGATTATTTGAAATAAAATTTAATTTCATCTCTGCACGCTTCTTGGAAATGTCTGTTCAGCCTGTAAGTTCACCTGAGTAATGTTATAATATGATACTGAGGAAACTGTTTAGTAAAATCACGATTATTATAATTTTAACTATTGTCATTAACGTAACTATGCACAATAGAATACTCGAACATCGTTCCGCTGAATAAAAGTTATTCCATGAAAATTGAGACGTGATCAGTTTCGCGAAAAGTAAAAAAAAAAAAATTTACTGTTTTCTGCAAAATGTATTTTTAGGAAGGTGTATTTGGAAAGAAAGCAATTGAAAAGCTATTTTGATTTTATATGGAATCTAAAAATAATAGTAAAAATAAATTTTAGGTAAAGTTCAGAGAAGCGATGTCTCAACTAAACAGTGAGAAAACGTAAATAACAAAGAGGTTGTCTCCTACAGCGGAATTTCATGATATTTACATATGCATCATATTAATTAGAGCATGCTTTTGGACAGAACTTTTGGAATTTTTGTAAAATACTTAACAGTACCGAAGATACAACCCGTCAAAATGCCGATAAGAGTGTCACGTCACGGTTCATAAAACGACTAGCGTGGCCATAAATATCATAGGCGCGGCAGTATCCGTTACTGCCATTCCAATTGTGAATTGTACTGAACTGTGATACCTGACGTCACGAGTATACGTTTTTCCAAGATCACTCTGATAACTTAGTCATTTTTGGAGATATCGGAAAAAACTAATTTTACTGTCGTTATCGTTTTCATTTTTTAAAAATTGAGATAACCCTATTAGAAAATATAAAAGTTAATAATGGATATTTTTAGCTTCATTGACAAACACATAAATATGGTATGGCTAGTAAGAAGGAAACAACTGATTTGATCCTTTTGGAACCATTATCTGTAGTGAAAAGTTAGATAAATTTCTACATTACTCGGCGAGAAGAGTAGTTTATTTATGGAAACAGTGGAACAAATTCAATAATGGTAATAAAAATAAAAGACCTATCCTTTTTTCAATAATTAAATTGTAAATTCGATTGTTCCAAACTCCTGAATTTAGTCAACCTATACATACCTAAACAAACTACAAGACAAACATTAACATTTTACATATGTATATCCCGCTCCAACTACAGCTTGCATTCCCCAATTCAACGATTACACAGTATTGGTAACAAATATGTAAATGATATGGATGTATTTGACAATAATCTAAACTTGACAAAATTTGAAAAAATATATGAACGACTTATTTGTAACTAGTTTATAAAATATGGTTAACTAGAAACTTTTTACATTATTTATTTATTTGTTATTAATATCAACATTGACATTGACTTTGTGGATTTTGTGGATATTGTGGACATTATATATTTTTCCGTTCCTTTATATTCCTGTGTATTTTAAACTTTGGTGCAGTTTATTCTTATTTCAAGTGTAATTAAGTGTTGCGTATGTTTAAACAAAAATTATGTGATTTAAAAAAAATGTATTTATATGTAAAAGCCCTCTGAGCCAGTGTATCGTTATCAACAACGTAGAAAACCAAACTTTTTCTGTGTTGATGCAACGTAGATTTGAACAACGTAACAATGGCAAGACGCAACTAGAATAATTGTTATATCTTCCTGACTTAAATCTTGATACCTATGTCTTGCACCTTCACGTTCGTGGTGGTGGGTGCATTACCCGTGAAAAATAAAATACGTCAAAAAACATATAGTACGCCCAACATCTAACAATTTCCATAGATTGAGGTGGCAACACGGCCTCCATGGTCAAGGGGTAAGGCTCTCGACTACGAATCCGAAGGTCGCGGGTTCAAATCCAGGCGTGCGCAAGTAAATTTTATTTAATTAATTTGTGTTGTTTCACAATTAATTCATTTAAAATAATAGTGTATTTGCGCACGTTCAAGAGTGGAAAATAGTCTCAGTATCGCCCTGGTGAAAGACCACCATTCAGAATTGAAACGTTTCTTGAAATGGCTTTTAGCCGTGTTTGGTGACCAGATCTGAATAGCTATTTCCCTGCCTTCCTCTTCCTCTTCTCCTTCCCCTCCCCAATACCTTCTGCCTCACAACATTCCCCAATTGGGAATGCAATAGTCTCACTGTAGTCTCCAGACGGTTGGGAGTAGTTGGGACTCTTGTGCGGTATTCATATAAAGTGTACTAATTGCTTTTTTTCTACGTTTTAATAGATTTTCTGTGAAACATATTCTTCATAAATTATAGAAATCAAAATTCATAAAAAAAACATTACATATGATTTTACTGTTTTATTGCTCATTTTTCTCAAACAAAAATTGAAGATGCTATTAGGTCGCTATCAACAGTTATAAGCCCCGCCGCTCGACGCCCACGTTCAGTCTGGTGGTTTAGAAAAGGAATAAATACTTATTTCATTAATTGTGAAAAATTTTCTTAAATTTATTATTTTTAGAATTCTTTTGGCTTAACTAACATATCGCAATTCTTATAATTATTTATTTTTATTTGCATGTGTTAAATAGATAGAAATATTTAAATGTCCTTACACACACACATATATATATATACATATACATACTTGTTTACATATACGTATATCTCTTTATGTTAAAATCTAGTTACAATTGTAATCATCCTTATAATCTTTATTGGCTGACGATATGTTCAATATTCGTGTTTATTGCATATTTTATGAAGAAAAAAAACTATATTTCCGATACTTTAAAATTAAAAAAAAACTTTAATAAATAATAATAGAAATTTTTAATAAATCATTCTATTGATATAAATACAACCGTTTTAAAATTAGACAAATTTGAAATTTTAGAAATAAAGCGTTAATAGTGAATTAAATTTAAAAATAATCAAATATATTTTTAAAATAGCTCTTGAATTTATGTTCATATTAGAATTAATAATAAAAATAATTTATTTTTTAATTTCTAATATAAATTTGATATTCAATATTTTATAATAATTGTTTATTAACATTTTTGATAAATTACATACCTACTTTAATCAATTTTTGTTTATGTTTATAATTTGTCTATTACCACATTATTGTGTTCTAATTTTAATCATTTGTCTATACTTGACATTATTATTTTTAGTATTCTATATACTCCTGGTGAGGAAAGCATCGCTTTCGAAACATGTAGATATATGTGTATTAATAAAGTGGTGAATAAAAAGCATTTTTTATTTATTTATTTATTGATAACGATGACACAAAGTGAATACCAATCGTTTGAAGAAAATATAAAGTAATTTAATTGGCCCATCTATTTAAGAAAATTCAATTATTAATCATACAAAATTTTCGGTGGTTTTTGGTTTGTATGAATTTTTATATGTTTATTTTAATGAATACTTATCCGTATATTGAAATGATATAAAGTTCGGTTTTTTTTTATTGATTTTGCATAATTCGCAAATATATGTGAATTTGTGAGTGAATCGCTATGTTTTTCATCTTTGGATATCCCGAAAAAGTGTACATAAATTAAAAAAAACATTTATTTCAAAACTTTGTGGTTTTAAATTTTTTTAATTTGTTTTCGCTTTGAAGGGATGTTGGTGTTCTGCCATAATTTGACGTGACTGTATTACATTTTTATGTTACAACCGTCAACAAAGAGAACCGTTTCTTTTGTTCGTAATTCCTCATTTTTAAAAGTATTTTCCATAGCACATTACAACGAAGAATTAGTTCACGTAAAACTACGTTGCATATCTACGTCTTTATCAACGACGATCTTCGGCCTTTTAAAAAGTGATAAGAGAAATGAGACACTTACTGCACTTGCTGCAGAGACGTTATGAAATGCAATCTGCAGTGGGACAAATTGCAGCGAGGAAGATGTTGCAAAAATGCATTTAGGGCATATTTCATAATATTTTAGTGATTAACACTAAAATTGATGTTTTCCAACAAAACACAACCTAGAAAATATTTTTTTGTTACCTATGTATATTCCGCACAACTCCCAACTGTCTGGACCTAGTGGGATTATGGCATCCCAATTGAGGAATATTGTGAGGTTGAAGGGAGTGGGGAAGGGACGGCGAAGGGAAAGGGGAAGGTTGGAAGAAGGGTTTGCAAATCCCGAACCGTATCGGAAAATTCAGATATTCAGATTTCGCGGATTAAATCACTTTACTACTGGTTACTTACGTAAATATAATTCCGTTATCATAGTTACTCGAGGGTTAGTTGTTAGGTGATGAAGCTAACATAATTGCAAAATTAAATTCACTCACGGCATTATAATGCTACCGTGTAAAGCTAGCACTAAAATGAATAATTACTGTTTTTGGTTTCTCTGCTAGTTGCAAGTTGCAAGTTATTAGTTGCAAGTTGCAAATGGTTGCATGTCATAAGCTATAAGTACCTGGTTGGGTACTCGGCAATGCAATTTCTTTTTCGGGTGGTTAATTAGTACTCCTTGCACAAATAAATAATTATGTGATGCCTACAAAAGAGAATACGACGCGTAAAAAAAACGTTTTTGCGGCACTGATTGTTTCTGGCTGGAACTTTTAGGGTTAACCCTTTCAGTAACAGTGTATTTCCTCAGGTACACGAAGAAGAAAAAAACTCTTTGTGAAATTTTGTTCGATTTTGTGAAACAAAGAGCCCAGTATTTTGCCTATCGCTTGTGAAAGTATGTTCCTAATATCGTTTATTTTGTCGACTAAGAACAATCCTTGTTCCAGCCACAAATACGGCAAACAAAGTGCCAGATCCCGTTTCGGTGGTCTTGCTTTGATTGAGATATACATTGGTAGTTATTTGCAAAATTTTGGCATCCTTTTTTCCGCTTAGAAGTTATTACTACTTTATTTAAAAAAAAAATAAGGTCTCGGAGACCTCACATAATATGACAAATGTAATACACTGTTTATAAAGAATAATAATTTACTAAGCCAAAAAATATTACATAAAATAAATTTAAATCGAGATAAATAACTCGGTCGAGAGTAAACACAAAAATCACATTTCAAAATATAAATATGTCTACTGCCTTAATGAGTAGCTAAAATCTAATGAAGGAAAATAGCACGCAAAGTCAGTTATGCCAGCAATTGGAAAATGAAAACCGCAATTTTTTATTTGCTCTAGATAGGGAGGAAAAAATTCTTTAATATACGTAATTTCAAATACACGTACGGTATGAAACGGTTACGTAAAAAAAAATTCAAACAATTATCTAAGATTTAATTTTGGACTAACTTATTGAAGATTATAAACCTCACTGTAATATATGTATTAATCGCTGAATAAAATATTAGCAACTCTCAAAATGAAACATGAAACCGAAAAGACACAGAAAAGAAAAAGATATCGATAGCAACCGGGACTCGAACACATTAACTCTTTATCAAGCATAAAATATGCTCTAAATGTGGAAACAAAAGTGCGGTACTGAAAAGGTTAACGGAACTATTTATAGCTCTCATCTTCTTCTCAGTCCCGAGAGATGGAACTTCTAAATTTTGCATTTCGTGGTCGTTTCGTGATTTGTTTAGTTTAGTTACTTCCATCATGAGCTATCGAGCTTTTAAAAAATACCGTTAAATGTAAAAAAAATAAACAAGATCGTTCCTAAAACACCGTGTTCTTTATCTGGGGGTCATAAGCAGCAGGTAGCGAAAAATGTGATAAAAACGAATTTTGATAATTATTTCCTCGACATTTCGGTGAAGATTTCTATCAGGGGGTCATAGAGCAGCGACGGTCCGCGTTGCGCAATTGCTTCGGACTAATTACCGCCTCCCTGTGACATTACCTCTGGCCTAGACGGTAGGTACTGCCACTTGCCACTGTACACTTTCTAAACAGTCAGCCGCAATGGAGTACCCGACGATTCATCAGTCTTACCTCCAAATACGCCGCGGGCAACAACTTGTTGCCATAAACAATAAAAAAATAATAGATAGGTACTATAAAATTATCTTAGTACCTACCTAAACACTCGGCAATAGACGAGTATACGTAGTTATATATCAGGTTTCTATGACGACTTAAGAACCGAAATTGATTTTACTGTACTTTTCATATTGTCGTAATTTTTTGGTTGTTATTTTTTTATCACAATTATTGATAACTGATTTATTGTTGTTGACAACCGACTCCATTACTCGGGGACACCATGTTATCGAAGAAAATATTGGAAATTATTGAAAATTATCAACTGATAATGCTAAATATGCAAGGTAGGATATTTTAATGTTTTATTTGTGTAATAATATAAGAAATTAACGTTGCGTAAATTCTGCACGAGAACGGGTCGACTCTCTGGCTTTCATTTTTGCTCCCTTCCACAGATGTTTAATCTCTTTTCATCCCAGAAGTAGACGTAAAAATAAAATAAAAATCTTGGGGTCAGGGACCTTTGATAATACAATCATATGTATTATCAATCAATGTCTAAGGGGGGGAGGGACGTCGGAGAGGGATTATGTATTAATTCGAAATATTAATAATATTATTACGCAATACGATAAATACATTGTTTTTAAAGAGAAAAATCTTTATTACATACGAGGTGTGTTCAAAAGAAAAGGTGAATTTTGAATTTTCGCGGGCTGTGTACATTCGATTATCGATTTATTTTTTTGTTATGTTGGTACACATATGTTTATCATATGTTAGCATTATCAGCCATTTTGGATCAGTGGCTTGTTTTTGACAACTGGAAAGGTTGAATCCAGATTTTGCATCCCGATAATGCACCAGCTCACACATCAATGCTTGTTCTTGATTATTTGGCCAAAAACAACACCGTAATCATGCCTCAACCACACCACCAGATTTGGTTCCCTGCGACTTTTTCCTATTCCCGAAACTGAAGAGACCAATGAAAGGAAAGCGTTTTGCTACAATTGATGAGATAAAGACAGAATCGAATGGCCATACCGAAAAGCGCATTCCAGAAGTGCTTCGAGAATTGGAAGAAGCGTTGGCATAAGTGCATTATATCTGAGGGGGATTATTTTGAAGGGGAGAAAATGGATATTGATGAATAAATAAAAAAATTTCGAGAAAATTCAAAATTCACCTTTTCTTTTGAACACACCTCGTATTTTTTAAATTTACATACGCTTAGCATTTATAAACATCAAATCAGAAATATGACCCCTTTCTGACCGTCCTACGAATGTCTTAAAAAACATTTTTAAATATTGAATATTTTTTAAAAATACTCCGACGGTTTCTCTTTTAAATGTTGAAAAGAAATTTAAAAAAGAATAGGGTTTAGTTAACTTTTTTCTTAAACACTAACTTCAATGTTTTTTGAAATGCGGATTACAAAACCATTTTAAATTTTTTATTTATTTTTTATTTATCAGAAACTCAAACAAAATATTTACATAAAAGCATCATATATAATATATCACATATATACAATCGGCATGTAAATATCTCTAATAAATGTGTGGTGTACGCAATAAAATTTATGAATTATTCAGTGACAAATAATAACGTTTATTTTCCTATCTCACTGAAACTCGGTGCGTGCAAAAACACGATAATGCAATAAGATATCGTTTGTATGCACGATGTCCAAACAAAGGAAGATGTTAAATTGTTGCGGGCAAAATTATATCAAAAAAAAAATTTTGCTTGCTATAAATATGAATTTATGAAGACATAAAAAAATCATCAGTTATGGCTTTTTGTAATGAAATTTTAAATGAATTCATGGAATTTGAGAAAATTTCAATGTTGTGATGTTTACTTATTTCATATTTCAATCTTAACGTTATGGTATAAAATGATGATATCCCCTATTATTCAGGTATATGTCTGTCCAGAACAAATCAAAATTTCTTGTACATCTTGGTCTAACGTATAGTGTGATATTACTCACTAAGGTTATCAACTATTGGTAAAGCCCATTTAATAAATTACCGGGAAAGGATTGACATTAATTTTCACCACTTTTAAAATTATTTTAATATTTTGTAAAAACACAATTCATATTTCTGATTTGATTTCGATGATAGGCTACCATATACAAAATTTAAAAAAAATCTCTTTTAAAACATTATTGTGTATTGCGTAATAATAATTATTTCGAATTATTTAACAATTCCTCTCTCACGTCCCTTTCCCCCTTAATGCAAGATTAGAGCATCAACCTACGGGTATTACAAAAAATGTGATGACACATTGTATCCATTGTAAGATTTGTAATATAAACATCGCAAGATTATTATTATTATTATGAAATAAATAAATAATTTAATTGATTTATATGCATATATTATACAGTACCATTTTACAAAATATGTTTTTTTAAAAGCATAATAAAGGTGCTTTGCATGGCGTTTTATAATGTGGAGTGTAGGTTTGAAGAGGTGATACTGTGAATGGAGTGTTACATGTGTCGTGACCACCTCGCTAGAAGAACCTGTGCTGAGGTGTTCACGTGGATGTGTTAAATGTGGTACAAGTATTGATGTGTATTGATTAGTTTTGTTTTAATGTTTTAGTTTTGCCATATAAAAGTAAATTAGGTATAGGTATAAATTAAACGTCTCCTTTCTACAACATGCGTATTTTCACTCTTCAAGAATCAGGTTCACTCCTTTCTCTCATTCAAAGACCCCCGGGACAGCATCCCTAAAGATGCACTCCATGTGGAGTCGATACAAAAAAATTCGTACCAGGAAAACATAATTACAAAGGAGTAAAAACTCATCGGTTAATCAGTAGTAAATGCTATTTTCGGACTTACCAGCTATTGTGTTGAGGAACATGAGATACTCGAAGTTGGAAATCTCCCTCCTCTGCCACTTCTGGGTCATGTTGGAGTTCCTCATCAGCTGGCGGGGAGACATCATAGAGGCTCGTCTGTAACAAGAGATAATCGACATTTTTAGATTCTGTGACAATTGTCTTTGTTTATTTGTTATCTTGGTTCACAATAGTTATTACGACAATAGAAACAACATTTTCCCAGTAACGATGGTCGCGAAGCGGTCGTTTAAATTTTTTTTTGTAGCATTCTGTAGTATGACTAAAACGTGTATTAGACCACCCCTATTACATTTCTGAGATTGATAAAGTTGTATGATACAAAATACGAACATGTATTATATATGTATATAATAATAATAAATACTATCAGATTAAAAGCTCGCATTGTTGACATTGGACACCTCCACGCTGATAAATCATTACACTTTTGAACACATGTAAAAAGAGCACAGTATGTTCATCGAATGGAATTGAAGACTTTTTTGCGTGTGAGGGAAAATTACAATTTCTACTATTTGCGTCCACACCGCGATTGACATAGGACTCTAGGATAATAATACTGTAAGATTAATAGTATGTAATTGAGAAAAAGTTCACTGGTCATTTGCTCAGTTATACATTCCGGAGCCCGGAGTGCAGCTGGTTTTCAGCAGTGCTTATAGAAATTATATGAAGTTAGAGTTAAATAAAATTTATACGCCAAATAAAAAAAAATTAAAAATACAAAATAATTTTAATAAGAAAATATAAAAAAAATTAAAGAAGAGTGTGTTTGTTTTATTTACAAAACTATAGTTTTATTCCGAGCTTGATGAAATTTTGAATAATTGACCTTCAAAGCAAGAGCAAGGTCACTGTCTAAATGAGATGTGGAAAAATCACCACCAACTAACTCCCTAGATGTCCAAAATAAGAGGAAAATTATTAGGTGTAACACATAAAACCTCAAAATTTTTCTCCAAACCATTCACGGGAAACGCCGGGTACTTCAGCTAGTATGAGATAAATTGGGACGTAAAAAGCAATACTAAATTTTAACTTT
Source organism: Halesus radiatus (assembly GCA_022606495.2). Taxonomy (NCBI): domain Eukaryota; kingdom Metazoa; phylum Arthropoda; class Insecta; order Trichoptera; family Limnephilidae; genus Halesus; species Halesus radiatus. The sequence goes on from JAHDVE020000814.1 coordinate 12,366, forward strand.
ATGTTTTTTTAGAGTAATATGAGTAAGCGTGCAATGTAGAAATATGACGATTTTCATCCCAGGATGAAAAATTACGCTAAAATATCGTTTCACAAAGTCATCGTTATACTTTTATAGATCCTAAATACTGATATCTGAAAATATATTTAAAAAATGGGAGAAGAGAGGGCGAAGGGGAGAAGGAAGGTTAGGAAGTAGGTACATGGAAATTTAGATTATATCAGTAAACGTAGCTAAATCCATAACAAAGCATAAATTCTAAATCGTGATCTTCTACCAAAATTCCGCAATACGTAAAAGGCACAAAATAACATGTTTTTATGTGCGTACATTAGGATTTGAACCAGTAAATGAATGATTCCCCATTCAATCCATTATTTTCAGGACAGCTAATTTTGGACAAATTAACCATCTTAAACGATGTATGCCTGCCTACGTATGTAGGTGCTGTAAATGTATCCTTGATTCAAAGACCCCGGGGAAGGTCATACGATTGCATTGACTTTCATGCCAAATCAATTATTATTTCTCTACGCTTACCGGCAAGCGATGAGGACGTGTTACACTAGTTACCTTCTAGGATTGTTTTATTATTTAAAAGAAATAAGACTTTCCATTATAACTAAGAAAAAATAATTTGGACTTCCGGTTATAGTAATATCCTTAACATTAAAAAAAAAGAAAATGTATAAATACGTATAAAATTTAAGGGCCGGCACTCAAAAATGGCCTTAAACATCACATTGGAGGTTGCCAACTGAAACGATACCACAAATGATTTATCTGTAAATTCTATACGGGTAGTTATGAAAATGTGTAAGTCTTCAAAGACAAAATTCCATAAACTGTAATCTTTAAATTACATGAAATAAATTCCAAAAAGCTGAAAATATGTGCAGTTTGGCAAACCAAAACAAATTTTGAACGTTATAACTAAAATTCCAGTACGTATTTCATGCTGAACGGATAATTCAACACACAAATGAATCGGTAGACTTTTTAAAAGTGATATAAAGTAATTAAAAGCACAGATAGCAGAATAGCAGTTAAGTTTATTTATAATTTCTTCAAGACATTGGTATTCATTTTGTTGATTTTTTTATGAGGAAAGCATAGATTTCGTAATATAGATCTGTGAATATTAATAAAGTGGTGAATACAAAGTATATTTTTTAATTAATTTTTAAATTAATTTATGTTTATAATTTGTTTATTCTTACATTATTGTGTTCTATGTTTGTCATTCGTATATACTAGACATTATTACTGTTTAGTATTCTTTATATTCCTGATGAGGAAAGAATCGCTTTCGAAACATGTTGATATGTATATATTAATAAAGTGGTGATTACAAAGTAAATTTTAATTAATTAACTTATAAATTTTCCTAATTACCCGTATAGAATTAACAGGTAAATAATCCGTAGTATTTCTTGAGTTCGCGACCTGCAAAGTGAGTATTTTTGGGACTTGACCGTTAATAGCCCAGATTTCCTTTTGGTTAATAAGGTTACGAGTATTCGTTTGTAAACATCTGGGAGGTAGGTGAAAGGTTATACTGATAACGATGACTCTTATAACTCTTATCTGAATCTAACAATGTATCAACAATAACCCCCCGAAGTTTTGTGGAATGAACGTAGAAACTGGTATATTCAGCAATATTACCTATTACAAAATTAGAATCGATTTTTAGTCATAGAGATACATAAATAGAGTAAACATCAGTGTTCGGAATATAGGCAACAATATGATGCCCATTGGCATCATAGAGATAACACGGATTTGAGTCGATTAAAAGCGCTCGCCGCGTACGGATCTCAAATGATAACTGAAAAATGACTACATGTTGTTCTGCAAAAGATAGAAAAAGTTTTACAATATTCAATATTCATGCAAAATGGCTTTTTTAATATTAAAAAAACTCAAGAAGGAAATAATGAAGCAGGCACGCCGGTAACTTAAATGGTTCGGGCCGCAGCGACTCTGTTCGTTGAGTTCGTTCGCGATCGGAAGGATTCGGGCGACATCGACAGCCGCTTCACCCCTTCCCTACTTCACGCGCGGGAACAATATTTTACATTGATTTTGCAAGGAACGTAAACTCTATTTATATACCTAAATGTTATTAGTATCACCCCATTCCGACTCTGGTCTTCACTGATTGCACCGATCAGCAACGAGGTAGAGATACAATCATCGTGGGTTGGACTGGTCGAAGGGAGATTGCGAAAAGCGATCGGAAAAGTGAAACTACAAAGGGTTGCAACATTCAATTGCACATCGATACAGGTTCAAAACTTTTCACTTGATAGACAACACAGCGTGCACAATATCCTTAATAATAACTGCGAAGTCTTGTTTATTGAGTGTTTTGTTGAGAAATGACAATTTCAAAAATATTGTTTTGCGTTATAAACCATGTAAAATTACTTTCAACATAGTATAGCTTGTTTCATCGCTTGTTAGCAATGTGACTGATTTAGAATGTTGGGTCTAGTAGGTGAGTAGATAATGAAAAGGATATTTATTTATGTAAGTATTCATGTATTTATTTACACCCATTACAGGCTTTTACATGGACATTTACTAACATTGAAAGGGTACATACGAGTATTTATTATAATAGATAATATAAAAAGAAACAACACAATTTGACGGTTTTATCCAGAGTTAAATAATTAAAAATAACCTAGCTCTAGTAGATGAAAAAACAGTACTAATGCATGCTTATATTGTAACATTGATGTGCCGAATATGTCAACAACTTCGAAGTATTTGTTCCCCAGATGCTGAATCTGTCGCATAAGGGAATAATATTGTGACGCTGAAGTTGAATTGTCACAATAAAATAGTATTAAGGACCAGCACTAAAAAATTTCCCTAAACATCACTTTCCAAGTTGGTAACTCAAGCAATACCACACATGATTTATCTGTAAATTTTATACGGGTATTTAGGAAAATGTATAAGATTTCAAAAGACAAAAATTCCCAAATTGTAATCCTTAAATTCTATGAAATATGCTCCAAAATGTCTGAAAATTGGTGCAGTTTGAAAACAAGCAATTTCGAACGTTTTAATTAAAATTCCAGTACGTATATCATATAAGATTTAAAAATATACAGTTTGAGGATTATTGTCTTTTGAAATTTTATACATTTCACTTTTTTGTTTATGTTTTGTTTTACAGTAACTCCACACAGCAGACACTGTGGGAAATAATTTCCCTCGGAGCCTATATCATCTATGGGGATGTTGTGTGGAGGGACTTTTAGAGGATAGGAAGGAGTGAACCTGGGTCTTGAAGAAACCCATGTTATAGGGGGGAGGAAACAAAGAGGTCGGCAGACCATTCCACAGTCGAGCCGTTGAACACAAGAAATGTTAACCCAAGTGTGCAAATGTTGGGCGCGCGTTTGGCGTGTTTCCCGACTGTGCACCGGTGCCGAAGGGATCAATGACCCTAGTTCCTAAGAGCATCTTCCATTAAAATACTGGTAGAACAAGGGCCACATTACCACCTGACGTCTGTGCTCCAAAGATTGCAATCAGTTTAAAATACGCGAATCTATCAAACGGATCGTCTGTTTCTACACAGAGCCAAGTTACTAATTGAAATGTAAATTTTTCGATAAAAAATGAAGTCCAAAAGTGGGCGGCGACACTAATAGGGTTGGGAACCTCTGATGCAACCGATGATAACCACTGGGAATTCCATAGTCCCACTGGCACGGGCATATTGTGTGGTATTAAAACGTATAAATAATTCATAATGATATCAGAATAAATACGAATTAATTTTTTTTTCTAAGGAATGTTTATTTATGTTTACTTGAAGAATCATCTCTACTTTGTTTCCGAGATGTTTACTGTCGTAAATACGGTATACTCGCATAGAGTTAGTCACGTTGCACCTTAAATTAACGTGAATTACATCAAATTATTTATTAAATGTCACGCATGTAAACAAAGCTACTAAGAACGGTTTCTCTAGCCGCTGAGTTAATTATTATTTCGTACGTGCCTCAGTGCATCGTCGCATCGTCTTGGTCGGTCAAACCCACAGAGCAAATACTACATAGAGATGCCACAACATGCAAGGGGAAGAAACCAAAACAAACGGGGGGGAGGGGCGAGCTAGGCGTGCCGGAAATTGAAGTAAAACTGCAAATAAGAAAAAATGTTCGGCTTGTTTACAAAAACTGAATATACAGTTTGACCCTTTTATAAATGTTTTATTATTTGCTTACCGCAGTGAACTAGGATGATGCCAAAATGGGTGTCAAGTGAACTTTGCCTCCACCCCTCGAAATAGTTCGTTAGGGTGAGTCTATTAATTCTAACGTCAGTGGTCAAACCGCAATTTGAGAAGATTCTAAATAATACTCTTCTCTCGCGGGGCACGATTCCGGCTCTTTTTAAGGGTAAGACAATTGGACGTAGTTTTTCAGAAAGCGTCCAACACACAAATTGCAAAAATCGACTTTTTCATGGTTTCCTACAGATAAACACGAGATCTTTATATGCTAAAAATACCCCAGCTCAAAATGCAATACCAATATACAAAAACTGAACACTGAATCACTCCACAAATGCTGTAACACGCTTTTGTGTTGTCAAATTTTCAAACGCCTTTTTCTCAGCTTCATATCTTTTGGGTTGGATGATTTCTGCATAGTGACGTCCAATTGTTCTCATCCTTACGGTTAAACAGATTTTGCATAACTTGTGTCTTATAATAATAATAATAATTGGATGATTTGTATAGCGCCGTTTTTGTGAAAAACCACCTGAAGGGCGCTATGCCTTATTGCTTGTGTAATGATGGAGGACTTAGCTAACTGATGATTGAGCTCACGACGCCTGGGTGGGGACTCGACGCACGTGTCCACTCTAACTAGTAACCGGTTATATTAATTTAATATTATTAAATCAAAAGGTAACTGATTTACCACCTAGCTTTACAAACCGGTATTGCTCGAGTATTAAGAATATTTTTCTTATTGAACAAACAATAAATATAAAACAATCAGTATGGCGTCTTGTCTTATTTTTATTTAGAAATTTTAAGTAAATAACAATCATTATGTTATTATTAATTTCTGCAAGTATTTCAGTTTCGGCGATCAAAGCCATTTTCAAACTGTGGTTATGCCACACTGAGACGTCTAAGGCTAGCCGCGCACTATGCAGCCAGATTGCAGCGGCCAATAGATCTTTAAATTTGTGTGAAAATGTGTTCAAGCGATCGCACTAGGCAGCCAGATATCGTTGGCTGCGGGTGCCATTCGAAACATGTCGATTGCGTCGAGGCAGCCATGTCTGCTTGCAGCCAAGTGTGACGTATGGAAATGTATGTGGCTGCCTCAGTCCCCACCCCATGCACTTGTCACGGCGGCTAGACGTTTCTCGTGGCTGCCGCAGCCTGGCTGCCTAGTGCGCGGCAAGCCTTACTTATGTAATTTTATTTAGCCTTACTCATTTTTTTAAGGGATTTTTAAAATTATTTACGCGAATGTTTTCTTCAAAATATTACAAAAAAAAAACAAGACATTAGGGCGGGGCCATACATGTTTGTCAATGCATACACAATGTTTTGGCTTCCAGAGGCCGATGGAAAAGATTTTTGTGTAATGTTTAAAAAAAACATTCGCAGGAGACCCCCCCCCCCTATAGACAAAGTCATAAATCAATTAAAATTGGTTCGTATTAAAAAAATAATAATTTTCTGACAAATAACAATTATTGACCTGGGTTAAATATAAAGATAAGTTAACTTTAAAATTACTAAATGCTACGCATATAAAATCTTTACATATAAAAAAAATCATCAATGTCTGTCTGTCTGTCTTCCATTTTATTGAAAATTACTCGACCGGTTTTGCTGAAAATACCACAGTTTGTTCTCATTAGTACCAGGAAGGTTTAGAGAGTAGTTTGAATGAAATCCAATATGTAAGACTGTTGCTATAACGTTTTAAAATTAGTATGAAAAATATTAAACCCGCCATGCTTTATTTAGGTCAGCCCATAGATATACCACTGTGGTTAGCTATAGATTACATATTTAAAAGAAGGTTTGTTTGGGTAGAATATTTTCAAAATGGAAAACACAAGTGGGTACCTATTTAAGAACTTTATTATGTAGATATATTTTCAAATGAATGTTTTTTTTGTTTCTTTATTTAGAGATAGTAATAGTAGTCACAATGCATTAATTTCGCTGTCAAATCAATTATGGCACCCAAACGACAAACAAAAATTCACAATTTCATAACTTTATAAAAACAAAAAATAAAATCCCGAGGAATGCCGGGTACACATCAGCTAGTCATTTATAATATGCAATATTATTTTGGACATCCCGATGTAAATGAATAATACACTCTACATGATAAATAAAAAAACATCCATTGCTAATACCTACTGATGGTTTTTTGGCGTCCATGACCTAACTCTATACGAGTTTTTCTTCGCAGCTATGCCAATGAACTGAAACACCATGATGCATGCAACAAACCTAAGCAGTTGTTCTTAGAATACCGGTAATTAGATTTTCTAGGTTAATTGATCAGAACAAAAAGTTGGAAAAACCACAAGTGTGTACAAAGATTGTTTACTTTAAAAAAAAAATACTAGGTATTTGCGGTTTAGTACAGGTACATATATTAGCAATAATAATAATAAAAAAAAGTTTATTTATCAAAAGTTGTTAATTTACATATTGTATTTTAACATATTAAATAGTTTTAATAATTGACAAAAAGGTCACTGCTCACTTGCTCAGATATACGAGGTGTATTCAAAAGAAAAGGTGAATTTTGAATTTTCGCGGGCTGTGTACATTCGATTATTGTTTTTTTTTGCTATGTTGGTACACATATGTTTATCATATGTTATCAATATCAGCCATTTTGGATTCGTGGTTTGTTTTCAACAACTGGAAAGGTTGGTCAAGTTTTGTTTTTTCTTCGATTTTTTACTAAAAAAAAATTTAGTAAAAAATCGAAAAACATCGATTTTTTGGATTTTTTGAAGAAATACTGATAAGGGCATAGAAAACAAAGCAAATCTAAAATTTCACTTTAATCGGACTGATGATGCCCCAGAAAACGGCTATCAAGTTCCGACTAAAACTAGGAAATTCCTCCATAGGACTAACAATTATTAACAATTTTTTTCTAAAAAGAATCAATTTTTTTTGAAGAAATGCCGATGAGGACATAGAAAATAAAGCAAATCTAAAATTTCACTTCATTCGGACTGATGATGCCTCAGAAAACGAACCTAAATAAAAAAAAAGAAGAACATTTGTAATAAATAAATATATCAAGTTAAAGTTATATCAAATCTCTGCACAAAAAAATATTTTAAATCTAAAAATATAAGAATGATATTTTTTTTTTACAAAATCGCATACAATTAACAAGTTTATTTATCAATGATGTTGTTCGACTGACTGTGCAGCCAGCAACCATTCGCTGCAGAACTTCTCGAAGCACTGCGGCGATGTCGACTTTCGAATAAATAGCGGTAAATAATTACATTTAATATATTATTATTATTTAAACACTAATAAATTTAGCAGCCATAAAGCCACCTCAAGTGCACCATATTGTTAAATTTGTCAAGAGGGAAAATGTTTCTTTAAGATATTAATGTTTTTTTACTAAGCAAAATATAGTATTTGATATTATTATTATTTTTAATGAGGGTATCATAATTTTATTTTATGTTGCGAAATTCTGAAAAAAATATCTTCCTAAAACACTACTCTCAATCGCTGAGCCCTGGCGTAACTAAATTTGAACAGTGTTTTTTCTCTGGAATTTCTAGGTCAGTGTAATTATTCTCAACTCGCAACGTAATTTACATCATCAGTTATGGAACTTTGAATTCATTTCTCAGGCGAAACCGGGTAGTATGGCTACTAGTCTATAATCGGTAGAAATCTGTTCGTTTATTTATTTTAAAAGATCTCCAAAACACAAAGGAAACAGTTTGTTCAAGTCAAAAAGCATAAAAAAGTCCCGAACTGGCGTTGTGAAATTTGCGTAGTTGTTCGTGGATGAAAATCATACGTGAATGCAAAGGCACCTGCATATATATGTAAAGATAGGTATAGCTTGGCAATTAATTGTAGATATTTATTATTGGAACTGCAAAATGTCATTACTATGGCAACACCAAGCTACTCCCTTCGTCTTTGAAATGTCTTAATTTTTTAAAAATTCCTTTGTTTTTTATTTATCTAACATCTAATACTTGGTGATTTAAAAATAAAAACGTTCCTCTCCAACGTTAAATAATAAAATGATTTTAAACATATAACTAATTATCTTGGAATGTGATGTTGAATTAACTAATTTCAGAAAGTACCACAAATTTCAAAACACCGTTTTGTTAAAGTACAACATATGCACCTGGATCATTGTACTTTTTAAAAACTTACTTTGATTTTCCTATGAGCCATCTTTGTGTTGCCATTTAAAAATTTTAAACGATCGTAGAGCCCCAATTTTTATCTGCTTCCAGGTGGTTATACTTGCAGGGTTTTTATTATTTTTTAAAATTTATTAAATTTAATAATGTTATTATTAACGTGGCCTAACCGCAGTTTGAATTGCTTTGAATGCCGAAACAGCTGTCGCAATAATAACAAAACTAAAATACCTGTAAAACTTAATAATCTCATTAATAAAATATGATTTGCATTAGATTTAAAAAAAAATAATAATTGGAGTTCTATGAATTAAAAAAAAAAAAAAACAATTAATACATTGGTAGGTACTAGGCACTAAAATAAACCTATTGAAATTGGGGGAATATTTTATATGGCCTAGTTTTCTGGGGTTTTGTTCATACGTCGGTGTTCTTAGAAGTAAAAAAAAACACATAGCAGTGTGTGAACGTTTGATAAAAGTAAGAACTTACGTACTTTCTTGTGGTTTTTGTTTGAAAATAAGCTCGCAGGAGTATCTTTGGTAACGGATATAACATCGTCGTACTACAATAACACAATGCCAATATCGATCGTGTAACATGAAACTTTCACAAGACCTAATACCTACATTTATATTGTGAGCTTTAAGATGGTGTTTTTTCGCCCAAGTGTTTGCGATACAAAAGTTGTTGTTACGAAACGACAAATTAATGAGGGGAAATATGGATTCTTTTCTTGTAGCGTCGTTCAAGGGCTAATAATAAAAAAAACGTATTTTACCAATCACAAGAAACAAGGGAGATCGGGTATTTAAAAAAAATGTAATACTGTACAAGAGTCCCAACTGCTCTCTGCTAACCGGGGATAGTGAGACTATCGCATCCATAATTGTGGTTACTAATATTGTGAAGCTAAACCAACTCATTAGCCATCACGCCGTTTCCTCGCAGGGGGAGGCAGATAGGACGGACCGCCAAACAACTACCACAGTTATGCAACGTCTCATATATCTTTTTTTCTGTTATTCCGACTTCTGACATTGTGAGGCTAAACGGTATAATAAATGGGAAGGAGATGGAGAAAAGGAAGGTGGGGAAGCACCTGACTTTTCAGAGCTGGTCACAAAATACGGTTATAGCAATTTCAAGCAGCTTTTCGATTCTGAATGATGGTCTTTTTCCGGGTCAATACTGTGAGAATCTACACCACTCGGGCTATTTACCATATTAGTATGAAACTGCGTGTATAAAAGTGTCATTAACATCATTTACCCATACTACTGCAAATTGTATCTACATGTAGTAGCGCCCCGCCTTTTTTTCTACCTACACATGAAATGCATACCCTTTAAAGTGCGTGCAGTTTGGTCATATGGTCATGTCATATCTCTGTTGTTTCTTTTATCATCCGTATTCCCAACTAAATATCACGCAATTTCTCCGAAAGGGAAGGCAGCTGAGGATAGAATGCTACACAAATCTATCTTGTCACGCACCATTTGCTTAATTCACATTCATTTCCGAAGATGTCAATACCCTCAATATCACCCCATTGAAAAATAACCAATAAGAAAGGAAATGTTTCTTGAAATGACGTGTTTGATGATCAGATTTGAATAGGCAGGTACTTTTCAACCTTTCTCTTTTTCATCTGCTCACATTCCTCACTCCCTTTGCCCTCACAACATACCACAATTAGGATGTCATAGTCCAGCTGGTTTCGGGGGACTATAAAGCAGTGTTCATTAGAAAAAAAATACATCTTTTCATGCGCACTAACTATTCTGCTATCCCGACATGATATAAAAGTATTTGATCGTAACATTTCTCCAAGGACGTCCCCATCTTTTTTATTCATTGATTTGTGCGTCAATTACGTACTTGTTTTTTAAGGGGGAGAGGCACGTCGGAGAGGGATTATTTGTTAACTCGAATTAATTATAATATTACAATTTCTTCAAAAGATTGGAATTCACTTTGTGACGTCATTAATGAATTAAAAATTACTTTATAAACACCAATTTATTAATGTATACATATCAACATGTTTCAAAAGCGAAGCTTTCCTCATCGGGGCATACAAAATACTAAAAAATAATAATGTCAAATATAGACAAATGATAAACATACAACACAATACTGTAAGAATAGACAAATTATAAACATAAACAAAAAAATGATTAAATTAGTTAGTAATTAATCAAAAATGTTAATATTTTTTACAATAAAACATTGAAAAACAAATTTATATAAGAAATTTAAAAAAAAAAGTTTTTTTTATTTTTATTAATACTAATATAAATAAAAGATATATCTATTAAAAAAAGATTGATAATTATATTTAAATGACTATTAAAACATATTAATTTCTAAAATTCAAAATTTTTTTAATTGTAAACCGGTTGTATTTGTTTGCAAAATTTTTAAACCTTGATATAAAATCAAAAGAATGATTTGTTTCCAAAATATTGTTGGCTAATTCAGAAT
>JAHDVE020000815.1:0-51870 GCA_022606495.2 Halesus radiatus
CGTTCATTCGCTCTACATGCCCAAACCATCTAAGCACCCCTTTCTTGATCTTGCTCACTACGCTTACATCGGCCTTGCATTCTTGAAATCATACCTTAGAATATATTCCTAAAGTCATTAAAAGCTAGGAATACTTGTAAGATAAAAGGAGATTCATTGACTACATATTAAATTTATTTTTTTATTTAGTATTAATACTTAAACATTTTTATTTTTTTTATTTAGTTACGAGACAATTAAAATGTTTTTCTTTTTCCTTCTCACTGGGGGTTCCTGTACTGAGGCGGACTAGGTTTCATTTAGAAACTGATTATTTTTGTGCTCCTACGAAGTTCATTTCAAGATGGTGGATAACTTCTCTTTTTATTTCTTTTAGGCAGGTTTCGATTTGATTTTTTAAATCATTTGCCTTTATTTTACGCCCAGCGAAGTGAATTATATAGTTTATTGGAGAGGTTTTTATAATTCATTTTTTCAAAAGCGGTTTAAAATTTAGGAATATTCATAATTTCATTTAACTACACCCAAAAATCGCACCTTCGCCGCTAAGGTACCTTGAACAAAGGTCAAAATTCAAAAATCTTTAATTTGCAAATAAAAGTACGAAGGGTATAGCTTATAGGTACATCCTATTTCCTAGAGTTAACCCACAAAATACATATATGCTTATAAAAAAAATCAAGTTAATCTTTAATATATAGAGAATTTTAATCTAAGTGAATTGAACCTATGGGTTCAAAGCTTAGATCATAGAATATATTCCATCATCTGAGGTTCAAAATATTCGTTAAGGTGTAGTGACATTTGTTCAGAAGCAATTTGATCAATTTTCATCAATGAAGTAATTTCGAAAAATAATTCTTACATCGTATAAGTAGTAAGTTTACGAGTTTTCCGCTCAATGCTTAAAATCCCGCTTTTTAAATACCAACGTTCGAAGAACAATATTTTCCTCCTTAACTTTTAATATCAAACGTTTCAAAACAATACATGTCTTGCGTGAAAAATCTCGTCTTTATATACAAAGGCAGAAAGATTTTCCAACTGCTTACTCGCAGATACTTGTAGGAATAGTGTAGGTAGTATAAACCATAATACAGAGGCGGGGTGGGTATCTACTAAAGCGGTAAGCTGAGCGTTATGTACGGGGGGTATAATTGGAAAGTCCGAACAAACCCTTTGGTTTTCCTCGCACGCCGTGGAATTACAGCTCACACGGAACAGTCCTTTGTGCTAATCCTTTTTTTATCCGGATTTCTCGCATCCTGTATTGCTGGCGCCGACACTGATACATGATTCGGAATGGAAGGAAACTGACGCGTTACGGAAGAACAATGGCGAGCCGTGTCTTTGGAAAAGAGAGGAAATTTCGTGATAAGGGCAGACGGATGTTCGATGGGAAATTGAACTCAATTATATTAATTAATTATAATACATTATCTAGGATTTGGAATTAAAAATATGGACCAACGATAATATTAATGTTTTACAGTTAAATGGTTATTTAAATACAATATACCCGCAAATAATTATCTGAGTTACCTCTAAAAGTATGAAAATTGTTTTTTTTTCATAGTATATTTTGAAAAAAAAAAAAATACTTCTCTTCCGTATTAGATATTTACTAGACCTTTAATTAAAAAAATATATCATTCAGTTTGTATAGGTATTTTTTCCTCAAAAACCAAAATTAAGTTATATATGAAACAGGCAGTGCAGCCGTTCCTCTTAAGAAAGTTGCGTTGCTCTCCCCACTGGTGAGTTCACACATAAGTTCGTACGACTCGCTCGACTGTACAGGAGGTTGTGATGATATCCTCGGGAGTGAGATTCTGATACAAGAATTTAATTTGAGCGAGAATAAATAAAATAAATATATATATTTAGTAGAGCAATACCACTATGTGTCTCTTAGGAGTGGTAATGGTTATATCCAAAATATAAATATATGGGTATAGCCAAGGGTATCCTCCGTAGAGACGCAAAAATAAAATAAAATCTTAAATTTTTTTTGTGAACTCCAATGCACAAAAAATAATTTAGTTCGTGTGCGGCCTAAATGACAGAATTCGACTCCAATACACTTAACACTAGCGTGTTGTAAAATAACCTCAGTGCTTACGTGTTGTGAAATAAATATTCATTTCATATTACGAAGCTTAGAAGCTTGTATAATCTGCTTACTAAATCGTTGATGAGCTAACGAAAAGTTAATTTACTGTCGTAAATATATATGGAACTAATTATTGTAACTTACATACTATTCCGTACTATACATATGGCTAATGATAACTTAAAAACTAATGAATTTTTTCATGCTTAACTTAATGTGGTTTTTCTCATTTATTTTAAATTTATTCATTGGTGTAATTTTGATTGGGACCGGCAGAGCATTATAACATTTCATTCCTTTATAAAATAAACTGTTTCGCGTATTGGCTTTGTTATTTTTTCTCGTTAGTCTAATTTCCTTACATGTTCTTGTATTATGTCTGTGAATGTCCATGTTGTAAATAATATTAATAGAAAAATATTTTTTTAACAAGTTGTTTCTTATTTTATACATAAAAATCATTACGTTCAACGTCAGCATTTGATTCACTGTTATCCAATGTAATTCTTCTAAAATGTTAGCTACTTTTGAACACCTATTTCGCTTTAGTATTATTCGCATTGCTTTATTTTGGAAAAATTGTTGATCTGCTGTGAAACTATCAAATAGTTTTTAATAAGTAACGAACTCGTTGATAGCGCTTTTTCAGAACAACATTTACAATATTAATTTGGATGACTGTTGCCAGTTTTCACGTTCGTTTATTCTCTATAATATTGCCAAGGTATTTCCAATTATTTGTAAATCCTTTCCCATTATGCTCTGTGCTAAACAAAATTGAAAATAATCGTTCTTTGATAGAATATAAACATTCGTTTTCAGGAACCAATCACAAATTTATCATATGTATTTGTTCTCTATAATACCAATAGCAATAACTTATCACTGGTGATTTTATTAGTTTTCGCTTAATTACTTTTGATAATAATAATGCAATTTTAAATACGTGAATCATTAATATGCAGTGAAATTAAGTGCGAAATTTCTTATTGCGCAGTTACCATTAAAATTTATTTTATGTTCCAATTAGATCGCTTCATTTATTTGTTTCAAATGCATGTTTCCTGTACGAGTTTCGTATTCCGATTAAAAACGACGATGTTAATTATAATAATTATAATTTTTTCAAAGATGCGTTGACTGTGGCGTCATTGTTAATAAGATTTTTTTTTATTAAACCACCGTTTTTAATATACTCGTATATGCATGTTTCAGAAGCAAGGCTCCCCTCATCAGGATAAAAAAATAAATAAAAGTGTTAATAGTCAATTACATATTATTAATAATCAAAAAAAATTAAATTGTTATCTCTTCAATTCATTTTCTCACAATATATTTATAATATTAATAATGTAAATTTTAATAGTAATAAATATTAATGATTTATTTTTTATGCCTTGCTGTTTTCTTGATTTTATTTGCATTAATAATGAAAGTAATTTATTTTTTAAATTTGTGATATAATTTTTTTATTAAATTTTTTTTTTATATATATGAATACCGCAAAAGAGTCCCAACTGCTCCCAACCATCTGGAGCCAGTGAGACTATGGCATTCCTAATTTGGGAATGTTGTGAGGCTGAAGGTATTTGGGAGGGGAAGGAGAGGGGGGTAGAGGAAGGTGGAGAAATACCCGGCTATTCAGATCTGGTCACCAAACATGGCTAAAAGCCATTTCAAACAACGTTTCAATTCTGAATAGTGGTCTTTGACCAGGGCGATACTGAGAGTCTCTTCCACTCTGGAACGTGTGCAAATATACTATATGTTATTTTTTAATTAATTAATTGTGGAACCTAAATCCTAAAAATCCGCCTAAATCAAAAAACCATCTTTAAACGGGAGAGTTTTAATAAAGCATCTGTATGTTGAAAAAAAATTACTAATTATTCTCATGCTGCTAAGAACTCCGTTCTAACCAATTTATCTTTGAAGAAGGAGCCGTTAAGATCGAGCTACACGTTCTCCATGAAACGATTCAATAAACATTGTTTTTTTTTTTCTCCTGATCCTGGTAAAATTTCATTGTGATGATAATACTAAAAACCCTATTTTCATCTGTAATAAAAATATTTAGCTCTCTCACATTTTCTCCGTAGGGGTGGGCAGGGAGGGTGGAATACAATCCAACTCTGGCTTAACAAACACTTCTTGCTTCATCCACATTCGTACATACCTTCTGTAATATCAAATCTTGACCCGATCCGATTCAAGTATTTGATTCCTTTTTTAATTTACTTTCTTATACGCCCATGGAAGCTTTTACATCATTAAAAGTAGTTACAATTTTCAAATTATTGTCAGTGATAAAAACTAGTTGCAAATAGTAGTTTAAAAATATTTATAAATGATTTAAAAAATATACTTAGTATTCGCCACTTTATAAATATACGAGTACATAATATCTAAATGCTTCGAAAGCGATGCTTTCTTCATCAGGAGTATATAAATACTATTATTGTGACACGTATGTGTCGAAACCGGTAGCGAATTAATAAAATTAAGTAACAAAAGTACATAGTAAATAAAACTGTTCAAACAAAATGTATAGAAGTTGTTACATAGGTAATGCCCAAGAAAAACAAAAACTAAAGTATGTTCCTGTCTATTATCTGCCTGTACATAATATGAATCGTATGTACATTCTGACGCATCATCTCCCTCATTGGTGATACATTGTACATATATTTTAAACATATCAACCGATTACCTTGTGAATGCAATCTGTTATAACAAATGTTACATAAAATATGAATGTGAAACAATTCAAATATTCAAATTTTTTCGGATTCACTGGCCACATTTAAAAGGAGCATCTTGACAATTATATATACTGCTCAATGCGCATACATCACTTCTGTAATACTCGTATGTAGATTACCACTTCTCACACCTACAAACACATGCACACATACACACACACTTATACACTACACACACTTATACACTACACTAAAAGGAAACTTATCAAAGGTACCTAATTTGTAAATTTAATTGCTGGAAATCATTTTTCACTGTTTGATGTACTGTTTTGTTTCGATGATAAAAATAACAAAAATTAAACAACCAATAACAATGACAATCTTAAATCATGTCGTCGATTTATTTATTCAGTGATAATGTGTCTATTTCAACCACTGTTACGTATATAGTACCTGTACCTGACAACTCTTCATCCAATGATTTTATTACATCCCCAACTAACTCTAAACCGTTCTTACAGGCCCGCCGTCAGCTCCAAGCCAGTGGATGGGTGTCGGACCAGGAGTCTCTCGGGTCCCTGCCGCGACAGGGCGGGGGCGCCCTAACGCCCGGGGGCTCTGCGCCCCCTGGCCTAGGTGGCGGTCCCCAGGGGCTGACCCTGGCCCCCGGAGACAGGGGCAGCTGCAGCGCTGATAGCGGAGTTAGAGGTACCTAACTGATTTTTATAAAAACATATTTTTTTTACATGTGAATAGTAACAGTATGTAAGTACAAAAAAATATAGTAAATTTTATATTAAATATGGTTCAATAAGGAACTCCGGTCCATTTAAAAAAAATATATCAATAATGACGTTAAAACTTAAAAAATATGTTCCTTTTTTTTCGTAGTAGAAAATTTCCTTAAAAGTGTGTTTCGTTTTAAGTATATTTTTATAATATAATCCCGGAACAGATACATTGAGATATTTAACAGATCTTTGTTATGAAATTATAAATATCAGGGTCCCATAAAATAGAGGAGTTGGAAATTGGATAGTTCCGAAAGAAGCAAGTGCAATACAATGAAAATCATAAACAAGTGAAATGAGGAGAGTTGTAACAGCTGGGTGTGATCTTCTCCTCGCTGCCGCTGGAAATAGAACCATCGCATGTCCCGACTCGGTTCAGAATATCATTTCCCATGGAGTTCTCTCAAGTTTCATAAAAACACCGATTCCATTTCACCAACTTGCACAAAGCGGAAAAATGGCACGCAATTTCACATTGTAACCCACAACATGATCGAGTTAGATTGTTTTAAATTTTATATTTCATTCTCACGTTTTCTGTCGTGGATTCCACACATTGGATCTTCTCACAGAATTCATTGGGATTATGGCATCCCTTTATTGCCGTTTCTGTTTTTCATTTTTTTAATATTATTATGCAATCTACTAAATATATTCATGATGCACAAAATAAAAAAATATATAGCGTCAAAAGGAAAGGAAAAATTTTTTACATTAGGCACGCATAACATAAAAGAAAATGTTTTGCAAGAGAAATAGTATATAAAAAAATAAAATAATTTTTATTTATTTAATATCCAAATAAACCATAAACTATGATTACATGTCACAGTTAACTACAAGAATAAGATTATAGCACAAATAATTTTAAAATGTAACTTTTAAATGTGGCATTAGGTCGTACAATGAGATCAGAGAGAATATAAAGAATTAAAGTTCATGAAGGATATAAAAGTAAAAGATATGCGTACATATAAAATATAAAGTAAGCTTAAGGTATATATATTTATTGTTAGAAAAGATATGATAGTATAGCCTTCTTGCACTAACCTTCCGTGCAGTTAAATAGTAAAATATTATGGAACGAGTTGCTCTCCTGGGTATACGAAATTCAATGGGGTTAATTAAACCAGAGCTGTCTATACTACCATTTACAATTTTGAACATAAATATAAAGTGGGAAATAATTCATCGATCGGAGATATTTAGTAAATTTAGTTATTTCATCACGTAATTTAGGATATCAACGTCTTGTAGTAGAAGATCAATCACCGGTGATGCAATGCTACCAATGCCTTGGTTTTGGTCACACACAACGTTTTTGTACAGAGAAGATAACTTGCTTTCACTGTGGAGAAAGTCATAAATATGATACATGTCCCAACAAGGCGAAAGAACCAACGTGCTCAAATTGCACCGGAGTTTCAAGAACCCACCGGGCAACAAATCCAGATTGCCCACTCTGGAAGCTGATGGATGAGCGCTTCAGAGAAAGGATAGACTACGTGGGACACTGCTAAAGGCAACTTCAAGGAAAAAAAATGTTTCAATATACAAGAATATATCACTAAAAGCTCCTGTATGCGTATTATGTACATGAATGCTAGAAGCATTAGAAACAAAATTGACGAAATTGAAGAAACTCTAAAAAACATTTCAGAAACAGTTCATATTCTCGTAATCACGGAAACCTGGCTACGTAAAGGAGAGGAAACTTTTTTCAATATTGCCGACTACTCTGGAAATTTTGCTTCCCGTGAGATGGACAGAGGAGGAGGAGTCGCCATTTACACGCATAATACACTCGACAATAAAAAAATCGAAGAATGCGGCAGTGAAAATACCTTTCTAGGAATTAGGATTACGGCAAAAAATATTAAACCTCTAAATCTGTATGTTTTTTACCGTAAGCCGAACTCAAATATAACAGACTTCTTTGACTCTTTAGAAATAATATTAAATAAAAACAAACAAGACACATTACTTATTGGAGATTTCAATATCGATATTTCAAAAGACACTGATATTGCACGGAAATATATTCACACCTTGAAATCGTATAACTTTTATGTATGTAACACAATATTTCCCACAAGAGTAACTAACAACACCAGCTCGCTAATAGACCACATTATTACAAATAGGACAAATAGTTCCGGAAAAATCTCAAATATTGATGATCCCCTTAGTGACCATAATATACTTATATTGGATTATGAAAATTCCTTAAAAAACCTCCCCAATAACAGATCCGCAAGAAACCTATCAAATGCTTACAAAATAAATTATCAAAAAATTAAATAACACACTTAAAACTTGTAAATTTACCCATTCGTCTGACGATGTAAACAAAAATTATAATAACTTCGCTGACTATCTCCAAAATGTTATGAATTCGTGTAAAACAAAACTAAAAACTAATATAGGAGACAAAAGACCTAACAATACTCCATGGTTTGATGCAGAACTTGATAGGCTGATTAAAAAACGAAATAGCATATTTAAACTTTGGAAACGAAATCAAGGAAGTATTCCTTTGACAACAGAAAAAAATAAAGCTCGTAATACTGTCACCAACTATAGAAGATATATTAAAACTAAGTATTATACGAATTTGCTTAATGAAAACATGAATAAGCCACAACGAACATGGAAAACAATTAACTCCATTATATCAAATAGCTCCCGAAACCCAACAATAGCTTGTAAATTGCTAGTCATAAATGACGAAGAAGTAAAAGAACCAAAGGAGATTGCAACCGCTTTCAACACATATTTTCTCTCAGTTGAGGAGAGTCTCGCATCAGTCATAAAAACTTCAAAAACTGATTTAAATACCATCTACACGGCACCTCAAGCAAAACAATCTTTTAACATGATCAGGACAAATAAAACAGAAATCTTACGGATCATATCCAACCTCAAATCTAAAGCGGCAGCTGGTTCCGATGGTATAACCTCTCTCCTTCTCAAAAACTGCAAGGAGGAACTGGTGGATGACCTCGTATTCTTAATAAATCTCTCTCTGTCAAAAGGTATCTTTCCAGACAAACTAAAAGTTGCAAAAATTATTCCTATACATAAAGACGAATGTAAAAAAAATGTCCAAAATTATCGTCCAATCTCTATACTTCCAGCTATCTCCAAAATTTTTGAATGTGTCATCAAAGAAAGACTATTGAAATATCTCGAACAAAACAAAATTCTCACCTCAAAACAATACGGTTTCAGACGACGATCTAACACTAAATGTGCAGCTTTCGATTTCATATCAAATCTGCAGAAACATATTGACCATGGAGATTTTACAGCGGCAATATTTATTGATCTAAAGAAGGCGTTTGACACGGTGGACCATAACGTATTGATCGAAAACTGAAACATTTGGGTATTGTTGGTACTCCTCTGGAACTTTTCAGATCTTACCTATCAAATCGCTTTTCGGCAGTAGAACTGGGTGGAGAAATGAGTGAATTGGGTGAAATAACATGTGGAGTGCCACAGGGATCAATTCTTGGACCGTTGCTATTTCTAATATATGTTAATGACATAACAAAGTGGGGCATTAAAGGAACTCTTCAACTTTATGCGGACGATACTGTAATTTTTTATAACAAAAAAAACCTAGCGGAACTTGAAATGGAAATGAATGCTGATGTTTCCCATCTCACAACCTGGTTGAGAATAAATAAACTGACCCTTAACGTAAAAAAAACGCATTATTTACTATTCGGCAACAAGAAAAATTCCAGCCTCGATATCAAAATTGGTGACAACTGCCTCGAAAGGAAAACGACAACAAAATATTTGGGCCTTATAGTAGATTCTCAACTCTCGTGGGATCTCCACATAAATCATGTAAAGGAGAAAATTACCCCCATAACTGGTGTGCTATATAGACTTCAAGGATTACTACCCATTCCGTTACTAACTGCAGTATATTACGCCATGGTACATTCACACATTTCCTATCTCTGCTGTATCTGGGGCTTTGCCTCGAAGAAATTGATTGCTGATCTGCAGGTGGTTCAAAACCGAGCCCTCAGAAATGTTTTTGGACTTCCATGGGACACTCATGTCAGGGACATCTACTCAGTTTCCGGTATCCTTCCAATCACGATCCTTCCTAAGTATGAAATCACCAGCACCATCCTACAAATTACTCAACAATCAACTCACACTAACGTCAAGCCACTTTACAATCAAGACATCCACAACCACAATACTCGAAATAACAATAAAATCCGCATTCCTCAAACGCACACTACAAAATATGGAATAAAATCTTTAAACTACATTGCCTACACACTTTATAATTCGCTTCCAGATATGTACAAAACCATCCAGAAAAATAAAAAATCCCAAAATGATGGTATAAAGGAATACTTTTTAAGGATATTTAAAAATGAAAATCAGTAAATCCATATTTGTATATTTTGTTGTTCCCTTATATGTTTTCTCTTGTGTGTTGTTCTATTTAACTTGGCCTTATAAAATTATTTCTGTTTGTATGTGAAACTTGTATTTTTGATATTTTGCTGTCAATGTAAAATTGTATGTACTATCTCCTACTTATGTATTGTAAATTCCTCCCGTCCTAAAATGAGTTTTGAAACTCATCGGGATTGCTTTAGCAAGAAATAAATATATTAAAAAAAAAAAAAAAAAAAATTTTAGTTAATGCTTTCAATGGGAAATACCGAGTTTAAAATTAATGCGTCTTGCGAATGTATGTTGAATTTTTGTTTATTGAATCTGAATGCATTTTAAAATGCGGGAACCAGATCGAGGAGTTATATCCAACTTTACTGTGAATGATGCATATAATGATGTATACAAAAATTTAAAGGTTGAAATATTCGTAAATCCACTGGAATTTCGAAGAATGAAGTCAAGCATTTTCACTCCCTTATTTTTGATACGTTTATATGGGATATAAAGTTTAATTTAAAGTCGAAAATTATGCCCAGGTGATTAATTTCGTCGAAAGATGTAAGGGTTAAGTTATTAAGTTCATATGGATAAACAATGATAACAAGAAGAAAAGACATTTTCATATCGTAGGTTTCTTTATGGAGATTTCTTTTTTTTGTATTGGAGCATTAATTATTTAACCACCCGATTGCGACTTTATTAACGATTATTATAACATGTCGGGAATTTAGTTCTTTGCATTGAGAGTAAGCCGCTCTAAGCCTCATTGTAGAATAAAAGCAGTCTACTCTGCCTCATGTGAACAAGGAAATATAGGAGCGTAATGCAAGGCTCTTCGGAGTTCAGTGGGAGTATGGCATCCTCTTGCGGTTGTTTCGATGAGAGAGGGAAATATAAAAACGGATCGCATGGCTCTTCAGAGTTTAGTGAGATTATGGCATCCTCTTGTTGCAGTTTCTTTGAGACAGGGAAATGTGGAAACGGAACACATGGCTTTTCAGAGTTTAGTGAGATTATGGCATCCTCTTGTGACAGTTTCTGTGAGACAGGAAAATGTGGAAACGGAACACATGGCTTTTCAGAGTTTAGTGAGATTATGGCATCCTCTTGTGGCAGTTTCTGTGAGACAGGAAAATGTGGAAACTGAACACATGGCTTTTCAAAGTTTAGTGAGATTATGGCATCCTCTTGTGGCAGTTTCTTTGAGACAGGGAAATGTGGAAACGGAACACATGGCTTTTCAGAGTTTAGTGAGATTATGGCATCCTCTTGTGGCAGTTTCTGTGAGACAGGAAAATGTGGAAACAGAACACATGGCTTTTCAAATTTTAGTGAGATTAAAGCATCCTCTTGTGGCAGTTTCTTTGAGACAGGGAAATGTGGAAACGGAACACATGGCTTTTCAGAGTTTAGTGAGATTATGGCATCCTCTTGTGGCAGTTTCTGTGAGACAGGAAAATGTGGAAATGGAACACATGGCTTTTCAGAGTTTAGTGAGATTATGGCATCCTCTTGTGGCAGTTTCTGTGAGACAGGAAAATGTGGAAACCGATCGCATGGCTTTTCAGAGTTTAATGAGTTTATGGCATCCTCTTTTGGCAGTTTCAGTCAGACAGGAAAATGTGGAAACGGATCGCATGGCTTTTCAGAGTTTAGTGAGATTATGGCATCCTCTTGTGGCAGTTTCTTTGAGACAGGCAAATGTGGAAACGGATTGCAAGGCTATTCAAATTAGTCACATTAATCAGACAGTACCAACGCCTTTCAGAGCAAAGTTTCCATAGCGAGTGTATTACGGATACATCTTACATTCGCGTTGTCCACATTTTCATAACGTTCTAGCACAAAAAGTATATGCTCTGACGGCCTCCATGATCGGGAAGTAAGGCTCAGTGTAGTCTGCTACTGCGAATCCAAAGGTCACGGGTTAAAATCCCGGCGTGCGCTAGTATTTTTGTTTTAATTAATTTTGTTGTTCCACAATTAATTAATTTAAATGAGCATATAGTGTATTTGCGCACGTTCCAGAGTGAAAGATACTCTTAGTATCGCCCTGGTGAAAGACCACTATTGAATTGAAACGTTGCTTGAAATGGCTTTTAGCCGTATTTGGTGACCAGATCTGGAATAGCCAGACATTTCCCCACCTTCCTCTCCCCATTCTTCAACCCCTCCCCTCTACCTTCACCTTCAAAACAATCACTAATTGATGATTCCATAGTATCACTGACTCCAGATGATTGGGAGCAGTTGGGACTTTTGTGCAGTATTCACATAAATCACATAAAACATGCTGACGTTTGAAGCCGACACACAACAGTGAATATCCGGAATATCAAAAAACATGTTTCTCTACCATAGATATTACGAGTACAAGGGAGATGGGGTATGAACCATTTTTTTGTTGTTGTTATTTTCTGGCTTCCACCCATTACGGACGATCTTGACCATGTTTAATCAGTTAGATTTTAATAGTACAGATTTTTCTTAAAATTAGTTACTTTTAAACAGGATATAACATTTGGGCTATTAAAATTGAAGCAAATGAACAGTGTAAATTTATGTGTTTTTAATCCCCAATGACTTAAGATTAAGAAAGGGGCGCTTAGTTGATTTGGGCATGTAAAGTGAATGAACGAAGAATGGAGTGTAAGAATAATATATGACGCGAATGTGAATGGAAGAAGAAGCCGGGGACGCCAGAGGAAGACATGCCACGATCAAGTGAATCAAAGTCTGGTCATGTCAGAAGTCGGAATAATAGAAGAGAATGTATGAGACGATGTATGAATGCGAATGAAGCAAGAAATTTATGCCGAGAGTTTTTTGGTGGTCCGTCCTTTCTGCCTACCCCTGCGGAGAAACGGCGTGAGAGTTAGTTAGTTAGTTATGAGTTAATTTTAATGCCATTTTTATAAATATGTTTTGCTACTAAATTGTTAATTTGGGGAGAGTTGAGACTTAGAAGACAGGGAATACTGGTAGGGAGTTCAATTTTAAGTAGCATGAACCATTATTAGTTTGAAAATGCGGTTACAAACGTGTTGCCAACATCATTAACTCATACTGTGCGATGCAAAACAAATATACGCACAGAGGCCGCCATTTCAACCAACACACCAAACGCATAACTATCATTGGCTCCTCCGCTTTGACAGTCCGTGCAATTTGATTGTAGATTATTTTACTCATTGTATGGAATGCTTCAATATCTCTAAAATATATTAATGATATCATCTTTCCAGTGACAGGCAGCAGCGACCGTGAGAGCGGTGCGACTTCTATAGGCGGTAACCTGTCTGACTCCACCACGGATGGCACGCCCACCATCACCCTGGGCGAGGGGCTAGACATGGACTCCATCTCCGTCGTGTCCTCCATACAGCAGGCGCACATGTACCACCGTAAGTCGCTTTTCACTATCCATATCTGCAGGAATTCTAATATAGCTGCTCCTTGAGTAACAGGGGACCACCACATATTGAAAAAAGAGCCAGAGACGTGTGAATTATATTTCGTATTGGTTACTGCACCAGAAATTAGCGACTAGCAATAAGAAACAATTGGGCCATTCATTAAAATGTCCGTAGCTAATGAATAATATATAATGTCGTAGGTTACAAAAAATTGTTTTAAAAAGAAATCACAACTTTATATTGTTTGTGTTTTTAATATTTCAAAAGATCATATTCAACACGTTGATCACAGAAAAAAATAAAGTGTTGATTCTTGCAAAACTATATTCCGCGCAAATTTGTTGGTAACAAATCTTCATATAGCTGCATACACGATCGCTTTATTGATTCCGAAAGGTCACACCCTCGGTTTCTCGCCGATATGTCATGAGAATGATAAAGTATCTACTACTTTTTAGGATAAAAAGTCCAATAGACGCTGAATTCATAACGCACATATGGAATTAATTTCGGACTCGCTTTCGGGTAATATTATCTGAGTACATTTTTAGCACTGAATTGTGGTAAAATTATAATACCTACAAGTTTCTTGTATTTTTCTTTTTTTATGGGAATTTACTGGACAAACGTGCATTAGAGAAAAACGCCACTTCCTTCAATACAGCTGTCGCGTATACAATGCTACCTACATGAAAGGCCCAGACACAAATAGCTAAGATCGCCACCGACCGTCTTCAAACATGGTGTATGTTTCCTCATGTTTTAATCACGGTTCCATAACAAAAACAAAACAGTGACAAAATAAGATCTATGTTAATATATATGCGCACATCGCAGATATATGGAATGTATTGCCGACACAATACAAAAATGTACTCACGATCTCATTTATCTGCCCTGATAAACTTACTCACTGTGGATGTTCTTCTGTATATTTATTACTTACGATACAAAATATTATACATAAACCTATTAAAATGATGAAATTATGAATTAAATATATTTATGAAATACAGAAAAATTTTGTTAAGTTAATTTTATTTTGTTTTTAAATTTTTGCTTTCATCAGTCTTTTTTATATAATATACCTTCAATGGACGCTTATTCTTGCTTTGTTATTTACAGATGTTCTTGAAATTTATCTTCCTTATTATACACGTTCATAAGGGCTCTTTATTACTTATACAATTTTCACATTATAGTATATGTCTTATACTTTACGTTATACTATGTAAAAACCGAATTACGTTAATGATAAAAAAAATAATAATAACTAAAATAAAAAGGAATAAAAAAAAATAAAAACAGAATAACAGAACATTAAAGAAGAAAGGAGACAACAAACAACACATCCAATCTAACCTTACCATGCCTAACCTATATTTTATCATGTTCCGTTTTGTCACTGTTCTTTTCCGGTTACCCTTCCATACAACAGGCGCATGACAAAGTTGCCTGTATGAAAGGCCCAGACGCAAACTGCCAATATGGCCGCCGAGCTTACTGAAACATTATTTGTTTTATTATGATCGCTAATATCATAACAATAATACAAGATCAATTTAAGGAAAAAAATAAATAAAGAAATAACTAATTTTTGCCATTAAAACGTCTCCCATTAAATATACTATTACAAATTAATATAACGCATAAACCGTACTGAAAATGCTTTAAAAATATGGGATAATTATTTGATCATAATTTCTTCAAAAGATTGCTATTCACTTTGTGGCGACATTATTAATAAAAGACTTAAAAATTACTTTGTAATCACCACTTTATTAATATATAAATATCAACATGTTTCGAAAGCGAAGCTTTTAAAAAATATATACATACAAATACAACCGGCTTACATTCGACAAATTTGAAATTATAAAAAGTGTAAATACTCAATTAAATATAATTAATAATCTTTTTTTTTTAAATTATTTCTGATATTTGTTTTTATTAAATAGTTTATTGATATTTTCATTAATTATTACGTACTACAAAAAAAATGAATTCATTAAAAATTTAATTTTTACCATGCCTATGAATTGTGTAAAAATCACTGTATTTAGGTTTTTTAATGTTGGGGATATGTATTTAATGTTATGCGTGCCTTAATGACAGCTTGTGACATGCGAACAAATTGCTTTTGCATCTACCGCTAGAAGCGCTACGAACGGGCTGGCCTTTTATAAAGGTGGCATTGGTTCAAACAGCCAAGTTATGGAATTAACTGTCAAAAAACTAATAATTAAGTCTGTGTTACTAAAATAACTGACCTCTAGAATAAAATATGAGTTTATTTAATTTACCGGCTGGTAATTGGTAGAAATATATCCTGAAAGATCATGAAATATAGCTGAGCAGTGCTGGCAATAGTAACCAGCTGCATTTCCCCGATACCCGCTTTAGAGGCAAGTACAAAGTGATACAAATGGCTTTGTGTTCTACAACAGAGAATAGTGAACAACACTTAAAAGATATAACATAGTAACCTCGTGAACAGTTCGCTATATGATGTCGGTTATGAACACTTGCCTTTGTTGCTATTATTGTTCGACCAACTCGCTCCTCGTACTTGCTCCGTGCTGATTAATATTCTATGATTAAAACTGTTTTCATTTATTCATTTATACGAACGTAAATGTTTATACGAACAAAGGCATAATATTCCATACTTTTATCAAAGTTTCAAAATTCTTTCAGTAAGATCAATTCTGTGGTACAAAATTATGTTTCAGCACATTCATATATATTATACAAATAGACTAGACACTTTCAATACAAACAAATATGGACATATATAACATGATTCCTAGCTGTTTAAATATGTTACCTGCTCGAATAAAAACTGTATTAAAACTAAACAGTTAATAAATATATTGAAGACTTAGCTAGCTCGAAGAAACTGTTTGTATTAGATAATTAGGAAGTATTATCTTATTTACAAATCATTGTTGTTTTTTTTTGTGTTTTCGTAGAAATTTTTGTAATTTTTATAGAATTCGGTAAATTATTATTTTTAAGACATCCTACGTGTTCTTTGATTCTAATTTCGAAATTACGGCTTGTTTTTCCAATGTAAAATGATTAACATTCTTTACAATTTAGTTTATGTGTACCGGAGTGAGTCAATTTATGGTCTCTATCTTTAGTGTTTCTCAAAAAGTCGTTCCGAAACCGGTAGGCCTGAAAAAAAAAGTTGTTAAAACTAAGCTTGTTTGTTTCATTTGACATAATATTTCATTTGCATCTATTTATAAAATGTTTTTAAAAAGATTTTTAAAAAATGTTATTTAACTTTTTTTAATTTATCATTTCTGTCTGTGAATTTGATTTTGTTTTTTTTTTCATTTATTTATCATGCTTATTTCAAAATTTCTGAAATACAGAAAAATCGCCTTTCAATATAATTATCTTCCTTGCAAAGCGTTAAATAATACTAAAGAAAGTTTATACATAAAATGATCTTAGAATATGATGTAGAATCATATGTTTTCAGAAAGTACCAGTAATTTCTGAAAACCGTTTCTTTTAAGTTGCTTTGATTCCCCTATGAGCCATCCTTCTGTTGCCATTTAAAACCTTTGAACGATCGCAGCGTACTCAGTTTTTGACTACTTTGAAATGTCAGACTGTTACATGCAATTATTATTTTTTTTATTTACAAAGAATTATTATATTATAATTCAATGCGATAACATTTTTATTTCCTCCGAATAACCTCTGCGATAAAGACAACTCTAAATTATTACAACTTTATTATCTTCGCAAAAAACTAATCCCTCTCCAATAAATTCAAATTTTAACTTATTTTTAAAAAAGAAAGATACGATTTCCTTGGTTACAAATAGCTAACATTTTTTTTAAATATCTTCTATTACTTTCACAGTAAGCTAGAGATTTTGCTTGTGTTGTGATGAAGACAGCAAAGGAATTGAACTCACGATGCATAGGCGGGAGCCAGGCGCGATATCAACACAGCCACTGAGCGGTCTGTGAAACGACTACAACCCAATAATTCATACTATGAAAAAAACCCAAATAAAACGACAACGTTTTTATTCCATCTGTAAAAAATTCAATACAAAATGACAACAACTATAATCCCTCTATAATAAAGAAAACAATAAACTTCTACAACAGCATTCCTATAAAAAAAACCGCTACACACTTAGATCAATTAAAAAGTTAAGATACGTTTCTGAGACAACGCTCGCGGTTTCACTTAACTGAGTCGGTGGACACACCTTACACAATTACATCGTTTAATGTCGTACATACATTTTTTCATTACACAAGCTATCATCAGTTGCCACAAAAATATGTATATAAGTATAGAAAAAACATATCTTTCTACCAAAAACATATCCTTTTAACAAGCGTTGTTATCTTTGAAAACTGAAAACAAGAACGTGGCACATTTTTTTTTGTTTCGGTTAGTACGAATATAACTTGTCTTGTGTTTTCATAATGCCATTGGCTACAAACGACAAAATCATAGATTAAAGATGATCCACAAAGCAGATACCTTTTATCAGCATAATAATCTGAATGCGATAAAATTATTTAATCAAACATTTCCCTCCGGGCAACAAAAACACATCTAACTTCATTCAATTACTAGCACCCCTTTAAATTTTATATTAATGATACTGAATTATTTCTCATGCTAATGAGTCTTAAAATAAGCCATTTCCTTACCGGGAAGCCGACAGCGTCTTCGTATTAATTTCAGCTGTTAAATTTCCATAACACAAGCTTCACTATAAATGCAAATAACATCGACCGACTGATGGTGAATGATCTTGGGTCGGCGAATGGGAATTGCAAAATAAGACAAACTTTACCATTGTCGAATAAGGAGTAATTTTCAAACACCATAACGCAAATAAAATTATATTGTACTGTAGTTTGAATGATCGATATTAAAAATATATTAATTATAATTTTATTTTTTTAAAACAATAACTTTTATGTTTTTATACTCATGGAAACCATTTATCTACCGCCGTAGCTTCGTCAAGGCATATAGTACTAAGCTGCTTCATATGAAAATATGTATTCGATATCTTTCCTACAAGCCCTCCATTGATATGCTCGGTGGAACCCTAAGTGACCAGCTCAGGTATGGGGGCTCCGTCGAAGCTGGCCTCTCAGAAGCTGGGCCTACTGCACAGAGCCGGCAGATACTTTAATAGTACACAACTGCTGACCCTGTACAAATCGCAAGTGCACCTCACTGTACAATATTGTAGCCACCTCTGGTCGGAACCCCAAAATATCTGAAAAAAACCCTTTACTGCAGAAACGGGTGGTCCGTTTGATAGATTCGCATATCTTAACAAACGGATTGCAATCTTTGAAACACAGACGTCAGGTGGGAATGCTGTCCTTATTCTACCGGTATTTTAATGAACGATGCTCTGAAGAACTAGCGTTATTGATCCCTTTGGCACCGGTGTACAGTCGGAAAATACGTAAACGCGCGCCCAACATTTGTACATGGTTGAAATTTGTCAAATGAGAACGGGTCGCTTCTACGAAATAATTTTTTTAAATTAATGTTTCTTTATTTCTTTGTTTAGAAATAGTAATAGTCGTCACAATTCATTACTTTCGCTGTCAAATCAATTATGGCACCCAAACGACAAGCAAGAATTCGTAACTTCATAACAAAAAATAAATAATCCGAGCAACACCGGGTACATATCAGCTAGTAATTATATAAAATAAGTCATTTTTAAACAAACAAGAAATTTTGTAAAATATTAAAAACCAACCATAACATCACTTTTAATGCAAAATACTACAGCTTTTTCTAAAAAATAACCTCATTTCAACTAAAACAACTCGAATTTTCACATCCCTGGTTATTAGTTTTACTTCGGCTTGCTGAGTAATTTTTACGGTTTACCATAACCACACATGGGCCAAATGTTTTTTTTTATATAATAACTAGTTTTGCTACCCGGCTACACTCAAGGTGTGAGTTGAAAAGTATGGAACAAACACTATAGCAACTTTATTTTTATTTCGTTTTACTGTATTTTACTTCATTATAAATCTAACATTACATAGCTAGTATTAACCTGAACGTAGTCCTACAATACTATTTTTGCATCATACTTATATGCTAAACCTTGTTCTTCACTTGGTCAAAACCAACGAAAAAACATAACACTGACTTCTTTTTTAAAATACATATTATAATATTATGCATAGAGGTCATACTGAGAGTCGGATATTTCTAAACTTCATATTCATGACATTGCCAGATCTATAAATTGTTGAAAAATAATTGCTTTGATCTTTAAACTCTAGTACCAAAAATTCATGATACCAGAGCTCACCGGAAGTTTTTTTTCTGTTTTAGTAATTTGCTTTGTAGATTGTTTGCTTTGTAGTTACAATTTCATTAGTCTCTGATAAATGAGTATTCATATTACACTTCTCATGTTTGTGAATGTGTTCATAGATAATCAGTTTCCGGTTCTGTGCCGTGCCTGCGACTTTACGTGTCTGTGCTGCGCGATACTGATATATGTGAATCGACCTTTCGCTACTGTGAAAAATGTCGATAGACAGGCCTTTATAGCTAAAATATGTTGACAAACCGCACGATATAGTAAAAATTTTCCGATGAACTGTCTACAATAACGAGGAATGCCGGGAGACAACATGCTATAGTGTAAAATGGTGAGAGACCGCAAGCTAAAGTGAACATACCGGGAGACCGCACGCTAAAGTAAAAATGCCGGAAGACCGTACGCTAAAATGAAAATGCAAAGAGACCGCACGCCAAAGTGAAAAATGCCGGGAGACCTCACACTATATAGAATATAATCAAGTAGACCGCACGCAATAGTGTAAATGTGCCGATAGACCCACTATAGTGTCACCAAATTCTTTTCAGTAACACGTAAGTGTTATCTCAGTAATTCTCTTTTCCTAAAATATCACAATAATTACAAGCAATACGAGTACATGATAAAATCAAGAAATCCTGTTCAACACCTACGATATACACGTAAATACAGCATAAAAGGTAAAATTCGATAAAGCTCACCCGCATTATACGAACATACCAAATTACGAGCGCATGGAGTGGAAATTAGCGATATTGAAATTTTAGCAGAGAACAGTGGTAAGGCTAATACGGCGGTTTCCAACAGGAAAGGGAAATTTGTGGTACGTTCCGAATTTCATCTGGAAAATTTCCGGTTTACACGAATTTTTCCTTACGGTGTAATGTTGCCAGAATTATGGTTATTAATTATTATTACAGTTTTTTAATGCAATTGCGAGAGAGTCTCAATAGTTCCTTCAGTCTATGACAACCTCAATTTTGTGGAATGTTTTATGGCTGAAGAAAAATAAGTGTAAGTTAGAATATTCATGTTCATTATACGTATTTTAATAATTAATTCGTTATAAATTATTTATTGTGGAGGTAAATAAGTAGTAAATACTGTAGTATCTTAGTGTCGATTGCTTCACATAGATGCCACTGTCCGTAAGACAACGCAGGTGTGATACCTCAGAGCCTCTCAAGGTCGAGGCAGACAGATTATTACGATTGAATTCAAAAGAGCTTAGCTTCCTGGCTCTCAAAATCCATTATACGGATATTACGTATGTTATTTATAATATATAACTAAGTGTTGTTGGAATCGGAGTTTTATTATCAGGAGATAAACACACAAGATATAATATCAGTATCACCCTAGAGAAAGACCACCAATCAGAGTCGAACTTTACTTCTAATGGCTAATGGCCAGATCTGAGGAGTCAGATATTTATTAATTGTTTTTGTGTTTGATTCGTAAATCTCTTTTTTTTATTTAATCCAAATCAAATTTAATAATGTTGTTAATAAGTTCTGCGAGTATTTTATTTTTATTATTGTGACAGCCTTTTCGGCGTTCAATTCCATTTTCAAACTGTGGTTAGGCCGCATTGCAACGACTTACTTAAATGATTTTATTTACTCCCACCTAAATTAATTTTGTACCGTGTTTAAAATGATTTATTACCGATAAAACTGATTCAGTTTATAAAAAAAAAATTAAATTGCCTCTTCTGTGAAGTGAATATCGAACAACCATAATAAATTTTAAAATCAAATAAAATACTGGATACGTTACATAGGGAGATCTGAAATAGAAAATATATTAATACCAAATACAGAATAACACTGAAGCCACTCAACTGCACTTAAAACACCTCACCTTACGATTATTTTTTTCATCAAGGGCATTAATTTAAAATTTTAAATGAAATCCTTAGCACGGGAAATCCCAGTGAGAATATCATTATTTGTTATTTTGTTATAAAAGAAGAAGATAATAAAACATTATTAATATTATTGTTATTGCTTACATTTATAATGTGTTTTCCCCGCATTAAATGACAATGTTTTCTTAATTGATTCATAATGACGTGAATGCTATTGACTTGTTTAAATATCTTATATTGTTCGGGTCGTGTGTACATACTGAGGAGTGGGGAATAAATCAGTTTCCTTGCTTTATTAATGAATGTTATGTTTGGATCATAAAAATATAATAAGAAAACAGATATTTACCAACCGCCCTTTTCCCCATTTTCTCCCTTAGGCATCCCAAAATTCCCCGAATTGTGAATGCCACAATGGTTTTCCACTTAAAAATAGTTCGTTTTAGGTTATAAATCTTATGTTATTTTAGGGAGAAGATTTTAAATTATACTCGCTTATACCTAGTTGAAGATAGGTTATAAGAAATTTGCATTAATTACTAAACGTATTGTTAATTAACGAAACATAATTTAAAGGTTAGTTGTTACAATAAGTTATAGAACTTATTAATTTTATTTATCTTGTTATAAATTCTACGTTGTCGATGGTTTTGTAAGATAGATGGAATTTTAGATTTGTTTACTTAGTTTTAAGTTTCTTTGGATCCTATGATTAATTGAATTGGATTGGAATGCCCTGGGGGGATTTTTCACTAAAACAGCGCAATATAAATGATCCATTAGATATTATTATTTTTACCGAGATGTAATTTGGAAAATAGGCATCTGCGTTATCAATCCGGTTAATAAGGCGAGCTTAAGTAATTACAGGCACTATTTTGATTAACAAAAGGAAGTATTCCGGGAAAATCGAGAAATAGCCTCCATTGGCCTATCGTGGTTTTATACGCGGCATCGACGCTGCTTGCCATTTTGCAAGACAAACAGTATTTATACTTGAAGGTGACCGCTGTTTATAATGTATTTATCGTGGAACCGTAACGATACCGCCGTATGTCAAAACATATCAAGCTGGGATAATAGTCTTTAAGTCTTTTTCGCTGTTTGAGGACCGCTATACTATCTAGTGTAAACAGTACTGCCGTATGTAAAAAAATATCTATGGGATCTTTAGGTCTTTAAGTCTTTTTCGCTGTTTGATGACCGCTATACTATCTAGTGAAAACAGTACTGCCGTATGTAAAAAAATATCAATTTGGGATAATAGTCTTTAAGTCTTTTTCGCTGTTTGAGGACCGCTATACTATCTAGTGTAAACAATACTGCCGTATGTCAAAATGTACCAAACTGGGATAATGGTATGTATATCCTTTTCAGATGATTTTTTTGCCGTTTGATGTCTGCCGTACTGTCTAGTGTACAATTAATTAGAGCTCTACACACCAGATTATTTCAATATTATTGTAATAACCTATTGAAGCTTATAAACCTGCGATAGAAATTCGGATAGGTACACTTTCTAGATTGCAAATATATTCAGGTAGAACTATGCAATAGTGCAAAAAGATGGGAATTAATTGAAAATAATATTGATAATTCTTAAATTGAAATATGATATCTATGACGGAAAATAGTAAGATCTAATTAGCTCAGTATTTAGAGTACTGTTCCGGTAAAATAGAGGTACTGGGCTCGATTCCCAGATGAGATCAAAAAAAAATTGAGTATTTTTCTGTTTCATATTTCAATTGAGATTTTTTAATATTATCTTCAATGTTTAAATATTACTAGATAATTTTATTATTCGGACTTTCAAATTGTAATAAAGATCAATTTTATTATTTTTTCGTGTTTATACATATATGTATATTCATTTTTTTGGAATAACTTATTGAAGCTTATAAGCCTTATTGTAATTTATGTTTAATCAGTGGAGAAAATATTAACAACTCTCAAATGAAACATGAAGCCGAAAAGATACAGAAAATAAAAAGGTAACGGTACCAGCTGGGAATCGAACCCAGGACCTCGATGTCTATCCTGGACCTGTGCTCTAAACCACTGAGCTACGGCTACCCCAATCCAATATCATCTTCAATCAATTAAGTAATTACCATATATGTTTGGCCTCTACCTGTTTATCACAATTACAAGATTCGGCCCGAATTCATTTGCAATCATTAGATAGTGTCTCGGATATACCTATCCGATTTTTATTTATATGGTACATCTGTTGACTCTTTCTATAAGTCTACGATTAATATATCATTTTTTTGGAATACCTTATTGAAGATTATAAACCCCATCGTAATTTTTTTGTTTGTTTACATGTGTCTCAATTTCCTCCTGAAAACACTCAACGCAATATAACTCTCATCACCTGGTTTGGGGCTTTGAAGAAAAAAATCACTAAATTGTCCATCATATTATATTGAGAGGAACGGCTGCGCTGTCAGATCCATACATTAATTAATTTTGGATTTGAGGCCAAAATACCCATCCAAACTGAATAATTTTTTTTTAATTAAAGGTTTAGTAAATATCTATTAAGTAAGTAAAGTGTTTTATTTATTTTCGTTTTAAATTATGAAGTATAGGCCAAGAAAAAAAATCGTAATTTTAGAAACAACTTAGACAATTATTTACGGGCTTGTTGTATTTTTTTTTAAATTATGCACAGCAAATTTGTGTTCCAACGTAATATGGTCGTTTTTAATTTAATTTAATGTCCTAATATTTTTTAAAGTTTAATTTTTATTTAAATTTTATTATATTTTCAAAGTAGACGGTGTAAAACTTTTTTTTTAGATCACCGTTGGCCCCGAAATAATTGTTAAAGGTCTCTAAAATCGCTTCCTTTAATGGCCTATATTTCATAATATAAAAAAAAAAAAATAATAAATTACTTCTAATCCATACTAGATATTTTCTATACTTTTTGATGAAATTAGGTTTAGGTCAGTATTTTGGCCTCAAATACAAAATTAAGTCTTTTTTATGAAAGGCCGCTCAGTCGTTCCTCTTAATGTGTATTGTTTCGGTTATAAAAGTTTAACTTGTCATAAACCACAAGCTAATATTTTTTTTTGTTTAATTCCCGGTTAAGAGTAATCTGACAATATTTTATCTCCTCTTATACCGCTATAAGCAGTAAATGTAGTTTGTACAACGATGGGGGTCTTGGCTATCGGAGGATTATATTTGCGATGTCTGAGTGTGGACCCGACACTTTGAACCACTCGGCTATCCATCGGTCTATATGTAGCGAAGATGCTAACTTTAAAGACGTTTTCCCAAGTTTAACATATTTTCACTAACGCGGTGTAGTTCCGAGAATGTGATGTAATCATTTTGAAATAGGTTATTTTTGTGGAATGCAATAAAAAGAACCGTAAGAACTGAATCTAAATGGTGCATTATGTTTTTACTTTTCTACTTATACACTTTCTTACGTAGGAATGAGGTTTACCTTCCGTTTTATGGTCAATAACTTTACGCTTTAATATAAAATTGAAGCTTATATTGGGAAACAAAAACGGTTGAAAGCTTTGTTCGGAATTCATTGGCTTCATGTGAAGGCTGTAATATCCATATTGTGAGTTACTGCGAAGCCATGCCTCCCGCTCCCGCTCGTGATGCAATCTTAACCCAGTTCGCATCCGGGAATACTAGACCTCCATTCTAACTACCACAGCCACACACATCTGAACCCAGTACACATCTGTACTCTTACGTCTGTTCGTACTTTACACAACTATACGTACTCTTTCGTACGTTCGTAGGGGAGATCCGGGCAAAGTGGGTAGGTTAAGATTGTTTGATGTACACACACATCTGAACCCAGTACACATCTGTACTCTTACGTCTGTTCGTACTTTACACAACTATACGTACTCTTTCGTACGTTCGTTGGGGAGATCCGGGCAAAGTGGGTAGGTTAAGGTTGTTTGATGTAAAAATACATTTAGTAATAAAAATCACATAGGTTCTTTTATTGTCTCATAGTTTTGTTCAATTATTTCTTAATATAATACTGAATACAAATTATTTCCAGGAAAATTTACTTATAAATTAAATAAAATTTACTTTTTTTTTTAAGAAAGCCAAATATATCCTGGTTATAAATAACCTGACAATATTTGAAAATATCCTACTACCATCACAGTAAGCGGAAAATGTTGCTCGTGTCGTAATGGAGGACTAAGCCAGCCGAGTAATTGAAATCACAACGCGTGGGTGAGACCCAAACGCGATTCCAACTTGAGATGGCCTCCCCCCACTGTCCCTTTAAAGATGTGATGGCCCGCCCTTCCTTCGTTTATGATTTAATTTAGCAATAGATTTCTGTTCGCGCCACCGATTTCCGATGACTCCTCTACTGCTGCCTTAAATTTTCCTATCTAATGTGATCGGAAAACTCTTTGTAGTTTTCCTTTCAATTTGAGGTTTTTTTTCTCCTTCTTGGCCAGCGTGTGACGTCTAGCCCTATGCTAACATTCGAGTGTTTCCGATTTTCATAATTTTCGCGGAAAATTTACTCACAGGAATGTGGTCAATTTCCCAAGCTTTTCAACGAGTCTACGTTGTGATTGATTTTTGTTTCAGACTATTGGAAAAACAAGGTCTTATTTGGTGGTAACCCCTATTCTTTGTAGCATAGGCAGACTCTCGCATACCATTGACAGAATTTATATTCCTAACATTCCTATCTTAGATTTTAATGTTCTGAACTCTTTTATTATCCTACTATCCAATCTACGTTAATTTCCTATAGGAAGACTAGAATTTTCCTAACTTTACCCCAAAATTTTTTTTCTATCGTGAGTTTTAATGGGAAAACTTAGCTTCTTGGCTATACTAATTGCACTATTCCTGATCTATATAATACGACGTAGTTACAATTTTAAATTTGGTATACATAAATGTAATGATCATAGTCTCCATTCTCTCCTAAATTTGGGAAATTTACATGATTAGGTTTTAGTTTTTTACAGCTTTTATTATGATAAGCGATCGAATACGGTTTGTTGGCAAGTAATTCGGCTCCAGACCAACGCCTAAAGTACTCGGATGACCACGTTTCCGGTTGGTAACCCTCTCCTCACAGACGTACAGCCTGACCAGACGGTATACGTAACCTCTTCATTTTTAGTTCGTGCACTAACTGATCATCCTCTGTACCGCGATGGAAAGAGCATCTTCTATATCCATGGGTCCAAGACCCTCCGAATTCCCATCCTCCAGACAGCTACATTTAAAAGAGATCAAACCGGATTCGTCCCCTCGTCAAACAACATTAGATACTTGCGATTTTTTGCAAAGTCCGGGTTGAAAGGCCGTCCTCCGCATCAAAAGTTCAGAAATAACCACGCTTAAATCAGCAATTATTTCTGCCCAATCGATAGTTACAAATTATAAATATATGTAAACAATATGAGTTTTTATAATCCACAATACTCTAGTTTTCCCAGAAAATTGTGGATCTGACATCTCCAACACAGGTCGTGAATCTGTGCCAGATATTCAGAAATCCTACATAAAAATATACATAAAAATTATAAATACGATACACATAATATACTACTTTTTGGTTTGGTTGACAGGTTGGTTTAATGAGACCCTGATTATCTCATGTAGTTTGAATTTAACTGTAAAATGATTTTGTTTGGAGAAAAGGTAGGACTCCAAAAGGTACAAAATTTGCAAGGCCTGAACCTTGAAAACCTAAGTCGAAGATAAAATTAATTTTATAACATAACTTGGAACGTTTCGTCGACGAATGATTATGCTTATTTTGATATTTTTAATAATGTGGGTTTTGTTTGTTCTTTTAAACTCATCCATATGTTCGAAGGGATGAGGAGCGTCTTTATTATTGTTGGTTTTGTTTGTTCTTTTGAACTCATCAATATGTTCGAAGGGATGTGGAGCGTCATTGAATTGAATCTTTCCATGAAAACGGCGCTATAAAAATATTTATGTACGCAAACTACAAGTACGTGATCACTAAAAATGGTAGTTCATCGCAAAAGATGATAGTTATTTTTCAATTAAATGTCGACATTTGTTAAAGTACTTATTCTTTGTAAGATGTACTGAAATTCGAATATATATACATACTTATACGTATTTACATATTTCGATAAAAGAAGGGGGTGAGGGATTTGGAATGTTGACCTAGTTAAATACAGCCGAGGATGAAGGTCATTGAGATATGCGACTGTATATTTTGGGTATCAGAGACCCCCGTCGGGAAGCATAACAATTTGGATTTATTGGTTTAGTAAGAATGATAACGACCTTTGAATTAATAAAAATCGTTTGGGATGTTGATAATTAGTAACGTTAGTTTTGATTTTAGATGTTAGAGAAAATATATATTAATAAAATAAATTGTTTTTTATAGGAAATATACATAAATATAATAAATGGTTTTATATATATATATACATATTCATAAAATAAATAACGGTCATATAGTTTTGATAGATACATTATACATTTTTTATCCACATATACAGACACATACATACTTTTAGTAGAAGCCAAGTTTTTAGCCGAAGTTATTTCACTATACAATCAGGTCACACGTACATCAGGAAAAAGGTTAGCGAGCACACTGTCCATCCTGTCCCTTCGCATCGCAGAAAAACGGGTAGGAAAGAAAATGACCAATAATCGTTCCCATCTATCAAACCCTACTGTGAAAACGTCCCCTCGTCATTGAACATCGTCAAAGATAGGCATCGATCCATGACACCTCGGAATGTGAGTCCCCTCAAACAATCCTAATATGCCGACGCTATTCTGGGAAAATAACTCACCAACGCCAGGATGGTAGGAAACCAGGCCCAACCTCTGAAACGACGGGTATCCTCAACATTCAACAAGTCTGGCTCTTTGTCCACGAGGGAAAATTAGGTGAAGCCAGACTGGTATATCGTTCCCTTCTCCCGCATCTCCACGTGATAGAGAGCTTCAGGCAATTTCACTCGTTTCACCCCTTAACCAGCGCACAATTAATTTTAGAAAATTTCAATATTTATTAAACTATTATCGAATTAGATAGATCAGCAACTCTTTAAGAAAATTTCAATAAATAAAATATTATTAATTTTTAAATCAATCTCTTTTCCACGATTTCGATTAATTCACTTGATCACTTTTTTTATTGTAACTTAGGTATTATTAATTTTAGAAAACTTCAACATTTATCAAACTATTATCGAGTAAGATCAACAACTATTTAAGAGAATTTATTTTAATATATTATTATTAACTTGAACACAAAACACTTTATTTATTTTAAGATGAAATTTTCCAAAAAAAAAAAAGAAAAAGTCCAGAAAAAACCACTCTTAATTACTTGAATACAGCTCCGCACGCAATTTCCGACGTATCAACTCGAGGCGAACTCTCTGAATTCTGTCTTACATCGTCTCTTATATCCAGATTAAAACCAAAAGGTCCTAACTACCTTTCACATCTACATTAAATTATGTCTTTTATCAACTCGTAAACCTATATGTAAATAACACTAATTTCGAATGTAATCCTATAATGTAAATATTTAGATAATACAGGAACGCCTCCACGGCTGTATCGTTTCCTCACACTAGCCAGGATTGCACTTAGTTAATTCCTTTAGAGCGCTCTTCTGTTCTTTGTTTTAAAATAGGAAAATTCAGATTCATGTTTTTCTTTCTGAAAATATTATCTATCGCTAATCTTTTTGTCGTCTATGACCTCGGATATCTCGTAAATATAACCATTATGTCCCTATCGAAATTTATCTATAGATGCGCACTCTTCAATTCCTTCAATTTTATAAATTCCCTTAGCCCTTGGTTATCTTTATACGCAATATATATTTTTTGTGCATTTTCCGATGGTAACATGTTTTTTTCCTGATCTAACATGTGAATAATCGATTTACGCATCTTTTCGTGCGATTCTCAATTGATCCTAATATTAGTGTAAATACTTTATAATTATTACCCTATCTCACCTACCAGAGTTAATAAATATACCTTTCCAGAATGATTTTTCAATGTGTTGCATCACTTCCTTCTGGTCTAACTGCATTACACCTTTTGCATGTACCTGTCGTCTGCATATACTTTCATCCGGGTCGATTGATATCATCCTTAATTGATTTTTCATTACCTTTAATAATTTTATATATATTAATTTTTTGGTATTTTTATCTGCAATTTCCTCATTCCAACACTGGAGATATGAGTTCATTGTCCTTTCTTCTGACCACTCCCACCAACTCCATCTCTCTTCAACTAAATATCGAATTAGTTTATTCTTTATTATGGGTAATAACCATTATTTTCATAAAAAACCGATATAAATCAGAGTTTATCGAAAACCCATTATTTTTCATT
Source organism: Halesus radiatus (assembly GCA_022606495.2). NCBI lineage: Eukaryota > Metazoa > Arthropoda > Insecta > Trichoptera > Limnephilidae > Halesus > Halesus radiatus. The sequence goes on from JAHDVE020000815.1 coordinate 30,079, forward strand.
ACTTTTCCTTAAGTAAACAGCCCTATGCTTTGCGTATTAATTTAATCGTTTGTATATCTCTTTATTACCCAAATTTCATGTTCGTATGTTCGCTTATCTAAACAATCTTTACTCTTTTCTAAATAAAGGCATCGTCAACCACGGAATCTTGACTAAATGTTCGAACTATCTTCAAATTAGTAGTCCATATATCTCAACATTTCGAATGAACTCCTTCAGTTTAAATTTTATAATTGATTGATACGTTTCTCATCTACATTTTCATAATATCTGATGCCCAGAATCTACTTAATTAATACCTTTTATCACATATAATCATATATACCCCTCGACCATGGAGGCCGTCAGAATTCCTGTTGAAGAAAGCATCGCTTTCGGAACATATGTGTATATTAATAAAGTGTTGAATATAAATCAATTTTTAATTAAGGCGGAGAGGGACGTCGGAGAGTTATTATTTATTAATTCTAAATAATGATAGTATTATTACGCAATACGATAAACATAAGGTTTTTAAATAGAAAAATGTTTATGAAATATTTTATAAATTTACATAGGCTTTAGCATTTATCAAAATGTAATCAAAAATACTACTTTTTTCTAACCGTCCCATTGTATGTTTTACAAAATATTTAAAATACGAATATGATTTTTAAAGTGGAGAAAAGTATTTTTATTCCTTTATAGTTGCGTTTTTTGTAAATAAACGTAACCAAAGATTTGTAATCCGCATTACAAAAAAAAATATATTTATATTAAAGTTACGTAGTGTTCATGAAAAAATTAAACTACACACTGTTCTTTTTTTTTAATTTATCTTATCGACAAGTTACAGAAAAACCTTCACAGCATTTTTTAAAGATATTCAACTTTTTAAATGTTTTTGTAAAACATGCGTAGAACGGTCAGAAATGTGTAATATTTCTGATTATGTTTTGATAAATGCTAAGCCCATGCAAATTTAAAAAAAAAAACCTAATAAATATTTTTCCCTTTAAAAACACCATGTTTATCGTATTGCACGATTTATTTTGTCCCTCTCCCCGTTAACTATTATTCTATATTTATTATCATACTATACTCTAATTATCTGGTGGTTTTTTTCGTACTCTTTTCACATCTCTTTATACTTTTTTCTAGATATATTATACCTGTATTACCATACAATGTCAATACTAGCTTTTTCCCTTCTATTTTTTTTTGTGTAATGGAACCTAATATGAACTAAACTTGTCAATTTGACTGTCCTCAAATGGGATTTGTTCCTAGTTAGGCAGTCAAAGCTTTCTTACGTTTTGTTGTCGAATAATGTGTGTTTTAAATAAATATATATTATTTTTATTATTATTAAATAAATTGTATAAAATACATCCCATAAAGAAAACAAGTGAAAACAATTTTAAACGTTTTACGTAAAATTCCAGTACATATTTTATATAGAATTAAATAAACCATAAGTGTTTACAGTTGAAGGATTATTGTTTTTGAAACTTTATACATTTGACTAATTACCTACTCATATAGAATATAGAATTAACAGATAAATCATTCCTAATATTTCTCGAGTTAGTAATCTGCAAAGGGCGTATTTTTGTGCTGATTGTTAAATAAATAATTGTGAGGAAACAGCCCTTACCAGAAACAAATTTCTTCCAAGCAGATAATCTGTGTGCTGAAGCATTAAAATCTTTTGAACTTTCTTGAATTTATGAGTAAATACAAATGTTTTTTTAGTTTTTGATTTCCAACATGTGCTATGAAGCTTGGGAAATTTTATTTATCTGTCAAAAAAATCAAGACGCCATGTTCAATACCACCATTCAAAACTGAATCTGCTAGTCCTATAATGCAAGTTCCAGTTTCTTGGAAGCCAGATTTACTCGTGTTTTAATTTACAAAAGAAGTGACGAAGTGTGTGATTTGCAATTTTCAATTCGCAAAAAAAAATTAATATGATTTTTTATATTAGAATATAAGTAACGATTTTACATATTACGTACCATTAAATTTTTTAAAAATTATGTAACTACATATATGCACTTTTCTTATGTATGACAGACGGGAAGGGCTTTCTCAACTAGATTCAAAGCACATATAAGATGTTATAATAATAAAAACACTTTTTCAAAAGCCACAGAACATTTCTTGAAGTGAATAATCGCATCCCTTTTGAGAACAACGAGCCTAAATCTTTACATTTAGAAAGAAAGGGTCTTAGATTAAATTTTCTTGAACAATTTGAAATTAATAAGTGAACGAATGATCACAATATAACATTAATTAATAAACTAAGGATAATTATTTATTCCCCTCTGCTCAGTATGTTCACACGACCCAAACAATATAACACATTTAAATAAGTCAATAGCATTCACATCATCACAAATGCCATTTAATTCTGAGGAACCACATTATAAATATAAGTACGTCACAGAATAAACAATTTTTAATTATTTTCTAAGTAAATCAGTTTTACCGATAATAAGTCATTCTGAACACCGTCCAAAGTAAAATTGGGTGGGTGTAAATAAAACAAAAATAAGTCGTCTCAATGTGGCCTAACCACAGTTTGAAAATGACCTTGTACGCCGAAACAGCTGTCACAGTAATAAAGACAAAAATGCTTGCAGAACTTAATAACGACATTATTAAAGTTGATTTATATTAAATTAAATGAAATTCTATGAATTAACCACAAAAACAGTCAATGAATATTTGAACGTTGATCAATAATTTCAGGTAACCATTACCTGCCATTTGAAGTGAATTAAAAACGAACGTTTTCAGGCATGCTGATGTCGAATACACTCCAAGTGAAGCGAGCAACTTCGCCATTTGGTGTCAAAGGAATATTGCTCACACAAATAAATATTTATTCGAAGGAAAGGTAAACTTTCATTAAAACGAACAAATAATCATGGAGAGAGTCTTTGTTCTCTATTTAGAGCTAGTCATTAACGGTCAAACGAAGACGCCCGGGGCTGGAGTCAATAATTTCAATGGGGAAAGTCTTGACTTTAAGTCAATAAACATTTTCCAAGCGGACCGGCTATACGAAACGTTGAACCGTGAAACACGGCATATTTTCTTGTAATTAAATAACGAGTCATAATGACTTTACTAAATATTATGTAACTTTGAAGGTAGGCTTGAATTTATTTTGTACGCGGGTGAATGTTTTTTTGTATTTCAATCCTTTTAATGTATGTGGATGTACCCTTATAGTAGATATCAATTTTAAACTCAGTGTAGAAAATGCAGCCAAAGTAGACATTTCCCAATATCAAGTAATTGTACATTTCTATGGTTTAAAATGTCAAAATTATTTATAGCATCAACTGCAAGATTCAGTATTTTCTCTTAAAATTCACAGTAAAATACAAACCTTCACAAACTACTGTAGAGATGCATGCCTCGTTAGAATATTTTTAAAAAATATTATTAACCGAAATATGCTTGGTGTTAACAACCACGATGTTTTAATCTAGTTTGAGTATCGGAGTATCAAAATTCTTTCAGGAAGATCAATTCCGTGGTACAAAATTATATTTCAGCACATTGATAACCCTATATATAACACACATAGACTAGAGCACACTTATGGTACAACACTCGTCACAATTTTAATTAAGGATTAATAGTTCCTAAGCATACAAACAAATATGGACAAAGAACTTTAGATCAGATGATTCCTAGCTGTTTAAGTATGTTACCCGCTGAAATTAAAAATAAAATGTATTAAAAATAAACAATTAATAAATATATTAAAAACTTGGCTAGATGAGAGAAGCTAATTGTATTAGATAATAAGGAAATATTATTTTATACACCGTTTATTGTTGTCGTTTATTTTTATATATATACTCGTATATATTTATATATATTTTTGTATAAATATTTTTTAGTCAGATTCTTGAGAAATATTTATGTTTCAAGTTGGTTACATAAGATTTTTTGTTTTTATTTTATAAAGACATTCGTATATTTTGTAATCTTGTCTGAAAATTTTGAGTTTGAATAACAAGCACCCGTTAGACAAACCACAAATAAGTAGTTTATCTTATTCTTACGATAATTTGCAAGTGCAGCTTTTTGCTTTCTGTTACGAGGTCTTAGTCTTTTCATTTTGTTCTTTTCTTTTCTTTTTATTTTCCAGATACGGCTGAAATCTTTTTATTTTCTTTTTTTCCGTTTTCATATTTCATTCAGGTTGTGTTAATATTATTTTCTACAATGATTAAATATTAAAATGAAGGTTTTAAACCTAAATAAAAAAAATAATAATTAAAAATTTAATATGTTCTTTAGACTTTTATAAAAATTCAATAGATGTCTCATATTAATAAAAAATCGGGTATTAATCCGAATACACTGTCTAGTTTGCAATTGTGTTCCTTAGGAACTTTGTAATCATTATAAAGATATTTACCAATAATAAGAGATAAAAAAGTGGAGAATAATATTAACAAATCTTGAATTATGATATCGATGAAGATGGCATAAATTGAACCGGTCTCATTAGCTAAGTTGGTTAAGCGGTTGCCCCGGTTAGGCAGAGGACCTGGGTTTGAGTCCCAGATGCGACTGAAATCTTTTTTATTTTCTGTCGTTTTTTTCCGTTTTCATATTTCATTTAGGTTATGTTAATATTATTTCCTACAATGATTAAGAATTAAAATATACTTATAGGATTGAATTTACACACATCCAATTTTAGTTTTGACGGTGTTTAAAATGTTTTATTACCGGTAAAACTGATTTAGTTAGAAATTAAAATTTGTCTATTCTGTGAGGTACTTACATTTATGATGTGTTTTCCCCGCATTAAATGACATTTGTAATGATGTGAATGTTATTTACTTTTAATGTGTTATATTATTTGAGTCGTGTGAATATATTGAGTAGTGGGGAATAAATAATTTTATTTAATTTATTAATTAATGTTATATTGTGATCATTCATTGGTTTATTAATTTCCAATTGTTGAAGTAAATTTAATCTAAGACCATTTCTGTCTATGTTCAACGGTTTAGATTCGCTGTTGTCAAACGGGACGTGGTTATTCACCAAGAGATGTTCTGCGAATTTTTAAAACGTGGTTTTATCATTATAAAATCTTATATGTTCTTTTAATCTCTTTGAGAAAGCGAAAAGTATCACCTGCAACTGTACACCGTATAGTTCCTGGCAATGGCACTATACAGGTACAGTCGCAGGAAATACTTTTGATAGATATCACCCTGTTTAAAAAATACATAACGCTCTCTATGCTGTCTAAGATTTTCTGAGCGACAAAATATTTTTAGGCAAAGTACATTCGCATTACTCTCTTTACTTAGGCGTACTATAATTAAATTTTATTAATTCACCGAAGAAAGCAATCACTTTGTGCCTTGAAATTATAATAAAATTAAAGATTTTTTCTGTGTTTTTCTTCCCTGTGCACATCAAAACTTCGATCAGAAATAAGACCAGCTTTTTAAACTTTTAATTAATTGTAAAGATAAAGAATAGACATTGAGCCATTCTGGCATCTATAAACTTATCTGTAACAATTGGCAATTTATATAGGTAATAATAATAGGTAATATATAGGTATAAACCGCAAGTAACGTCAACATTAGACTAAAAGAAGACATTAAATGTCTCCCCCCCCCCCCTTCATTCTTGTATTATATACTCGGATATGCTATTCTTTTTCTGTAGCTCTTTTTTATTTCATTTAGTGTTATGTATTTTGCGTAATTGGACATTGGTCCGTAAATAAAAAAATAAAATTATAATTCGATAGTCGAATTTCGTCAAGAAAAACGGCGAGGCGATTAAAAGCCATCCCTTCCACTCTCCTACTAAAAATTCAATCACTCCCCCTTCCGCTCTTTCCTCAAGAGTCCGCCATCTCTAATTTATTATAAACGCTCATTTCCACAAGTGCCGTTAGCAGCGCGGAGGCTGATAAGTATTTTTCACTCAGTAATTTGAGAAAACTTCCAGCTTATCGTCGTGTTTAATCAATTAAATAATCTACTTCCTGTTCATAATTTTCTTACGCTTTAATTCAACTTTTAATGACTTTTAATAAAGATCGTAGATAAAATAAATCTTTCGCTTCATATTTTATTCTTTCTGTCTTGAGTTGGCGAAACAAGCTCAATTTTTTCGCTTTCTAGTGACTAGTTCCCGTATGTCGCCACCCTCGTGTACCTTATTACCTCGTGTATTTATTGAAACGTCAGCAAAACTAAGATATTTGAGTGGGCGATATTTAATTAAAAATATAATAATATTGTTTCGTAGCATAAAATATTTTAGAAATTAATGATTATTTGAGGAATGAATGTAATTTGTTATTATGTGCTGATTGATACTATAAGTTGCGTGTCTTTATATTAAATATAACTAAAATCAAAGGAGCGTGTGTCAGGTTAATGAAGCGACTCACCAATGTTTACCAAGAATTGATTTATTGAAACATCAATTAAAAATTACGGCTTTATTAATATATACATATCAACATGTTTCGAAAAGCGATGCTTTCCTCATCAGGAATATACAGGATACTAAAAAATAATAATGTCAAATATAGACAATTGATAAAAATAGAACACAATAAGTAAGAATAGACAAATTATGAACATAAGCAAAAATTGATTAAAGTAGGTAATAATTAATTAAAAATGTAAAAAAATAAATTATTATAAAACATTCAATAACAAATTTATATTAGAAATAAAAAAAAATATTTTTTATCTTAATTTTTATATTAATGTTAATATGAAAATAAATTCATAAGATAGCTATATTCAAAAATTTATTCGATTATTAATTATATTTAATTGACTATTTTACTTGGTGATTACATGCCTATCTTAACAAATGGACTGCAATCTTTGAATGCTGTCTGTATTTTAATGGAAGATGCTCATTGATCCCTTCGGCACCAGTGCATAGTCGGGAAACACGCCAAACGCTCGCCCAACATTTTCACACGGTTCACATTTGTCACATGAGAACGGGTCGGTTCTACGACTCGTTCTTATGTTCAACAGCTTGCCTGTAGAATTATCTGCCGGCCTCTGTGTTTCCTCCATCCTACAATATGGATCTCTTCAAGACCCAAGTTCACTCCTTCCTATCCTCTAAAAGACCCTCCATACAGCATCTCCAAAGATGATATAGGCCTTGAGGGAAATTATTTCCCTCAGGGTTTCATGTGTGGAGTTACTGTAAAAAAAAAAAAACAAAGTAATTTTTAAATTATTTATTAATAATGACGCCACAAAGTGAATACCAATCTTTTGAATGATTTATTAAAAATGTAACTATTATATGAAATTATGATTGAATTGCACAATATAAATTAGAACACGAGACAAGTAAAATGATTTAAACACTGAATAAAGAAAGATAATCTAACCCGAATATAGAGATAATCTAGAACCGAACAGGAAGGAACGATGTGATAACCGAAGACTTTATAGAATATGAAGATGGCACCACTATCACTGTGCTTCAGATGTTTGATGGCTATCGCCAAAATAGCCAAAAAAACTATTTAATTTAATTAAAACCCCATTAGCAAAATGTGTAATAAAATGTATAAGAAACCACCAAAATGATATGTGTTTGTGTCTCCTGAAAATTTGCTTAAAATGAGATATGCCTGTATATGCTATGGGCGACGGTTTGATATTTTATTCTTTGGGCATGTAAACTAGTAATACTAGGCTTACTTTTCCTATTAATTGGAACTGCGGGATATGAGAATTGAAAAAGTTTTCGCAATCGCCGAACATTTGTGGTATGATTTTAGTAACTATTTATGGGAACCGATTATTTCAATAAATTCTAACTAATTGCTGATAATTTTAGTGTAGGTGTAGGCAGAGTGGATAGAACATGGTATGTGTAACACAACTGTGTCTATTAATTGTTTTTGTGTTTAATTCGTAGACCTCCATTTAATTTTTTTTTTTTTAATTTAATGTAAATCAAATTTAATAATGTTATTATTAAGTTCTGCGAGTATTTTTAGTTGTCCTTATTGTTACAGCTGATTCGGCGTTTAAGGCCATTTTCAAACTATGGTTAATCCACATTGTGCTCAAAGGAGCTAGCAGCGTTGATCCCCTTCGCGCCAGTGCAAGTGCGTGAAACTCGACAGACACGAGCCGGACACCTGTTCACAGTCGACGTTGGCTTCATGAGAACGGATCGTTTCGCCGACTCGTCTTTATATAAGTCGGCTTGTAAGTGAAACGAGCTACAGAAATCTGTCTTCCTCCTACATTTAATTCAGGCCTTTAACAAATCCCTTCCTACATTGACCCAACGCACAACGTTACCCAACCGGTGACGATTTAGTTCCTCTGCATGTGCTCCATGCAGACAGAGGCACTCTTGTGAAGGGTCAAAAACAATTTCAAAACCTCCAACCTCTCCTTCGGCTTGCGACACTTGTTCAGGCACGACTCAGGAATCTTATTTCAACTGCACTCAATCTACCTTCATCGTTCCTTTGCCAGTTCCTTTCCTTGCTGATATATTTCAGGATTATATCAGACATCCGTTGTGAACCGCTAATCTATTTTCCTATGACAATTTACTCGGAACTACTAATGGAGTTTCGCGCATTCGCCCTTCAGTCTATGTCCTTCTCTCGAGAACAATCTCTCGAGAACAATCTACTTAAGTTTACAAACTAGTATTTATTGTTTACAACTATATTGCACAACGTTTTCGTAGTCTCTCTTTAAAACACTGACTTTGGACTTCGCCATTAAATCACAGTCATTTTTTCTTTATAATTATTTTTCTGTCAATTAATATAATAGTAATAATAATGATAATAATAATAAGAAACTCGAGTGAAAATTAAAAATGTATATTCATATAGATCAACAAACCCCGATTCTGAATATATAACTTTTATTATGTAATTATACGTAGCATTTATAAATCGTTATTTAAAAGTTAATAAAAAATCATCTCATCGAAACACATTGTTATGTTGGTACAATTGTATTTGGAACGTGTAACGTCACGTGCACGTTCTGTTTTTTGATAAGTATGGAAAACTTTATTTTTAATTTGTATTTTAAAAATATATTTTTTTTAGTTTTGGTGAAATTTAAACTTAATTTTGGTGACTTTAAGTTGTATAATTGTTGTTCAATATAAAAAAAACTCTTATTAATTAAAGAAACTACAGTATTTTTTTAGCAAATCAATTATCAATAATGATATTATGATAATGTTAATGATGCTCAATACTATTATTATTTTTTTAGTTAAAGTTTCTAAAAAGGTGTATAATTTTATTATTTATGTTTAGTTATGGTTTACCATGAATAAATATAAAATTATGTACGCTAAACCTCATTCTTGTTTTGACATTTGACATTCTAACCTCAAAACAGATCAAAACCGACCGGCCATAGATTTGGAGCGTTTTGGCCGGCTTTGAAAATTTGAAACTGTGAACATTATTTTTACTTTATAAACAAACTTTAGAAAAAAAAAACGAAATATTCTGGTTCTTACGTTTGAACGTCATTATTGATAAAAAAAAATTAAATAAATTGTGCTCTAGTTTCTTATTGGATAATTTGTACAGCTACGTTTTTAAAAAAATCACCTGAAGGGCTCTGTACAAATATTACTTGCTGGAGTTTATCCTATTATCTACAAACAGATACAGAAACATACTCGTACTTACCTGGAAGGTCGCTCCAGATTAACACGTTATATTATAAAGTTTTAACTTAGGAAGATGTGATTTCGCACGCACGGGATACAATATCAGAAAACACCGCGCATCACATTTCAGTTACTATCTTATTTTTATTTGTTGTTTTTTTTTTGGAATACGCTTATGAAATTGTGAATTCTTGCTTGTCATTTGGGTGCCATATTTGATTTTATTGCGAAAGTAATGCCTTGTGACGACTATTACTATCTCTAAAAAGGAAATAAAGAAACATTAATTTCAAAATTTTATTTCATTCCAAACATATATTTTATCTAAATAATAAAGTTGTTAAGTAGGTACCTACCTGTGTTTTCCATTTTGAAAATATTCTACCCAAACAAACCTTTTTTTGAATATGTAATCTGTGGCTAACCAGAGTGGTACATTTATGGGCTACCATCAATACAACATGGCGGGTTCAATGTTTTCATTCTAATTTTAAAACGTTATAGCAACAGTTTTACATATTGCATTCATGGATATCACTTTCCGAAGAGATGAGTTTTAAGCTTCGCTATGAATTCTGCCGAGTCTTTGATCAATCTTAAATCGTGTGGCACAAATGTAGATTGTGTATAATGTATTTTCAAGAAAGAATGATGCGTAAATACTGTAAATTATTTACATATTATAGTGTATTGTGAACACCTCACTTGTACTGAGGTGTTCACGGGGTTTTGTAAGAATGAAAGAAAACAAATAATAATAATATTTAATAAAGATAATATTAACATAACCTAAATGAAACATGAAACCGAAAAAAACAACAGAAAATAAAAAGATATCGGTCGCATCTGGGACTCGAACCCAGGACCTCCCTATTTCTGGGACAACCGCTTTACCTACTTAGCTAATGAGAAGAGTTCAATTTGTGTCATCTTCATAGATATCATATTTCAAATTCAAGACTTTGCCAATATCATCCTCTATTTTTTAATCCCATATTATTGGCAGCTATCTTTATGATGATATCAAAGTTCTAAACGAACACAATTACAATCTAGATAGTGTCTCGGATAAATATCCGATTTTTTTTATTTATATGAGACATCTATTGACTTTTCACTAAAAGTCTAAAGAATATTCAATTTTTTTATTTATATAAAAATTTAATATTCTTTAGACTTTTAGTAAAAAATCAATAGATGTCTCATATAAATAAAAAAATCTGATATTTATCCAAGTTTTTATGAACTTCAATAAAATAATAAAAATTGAATTATAATATATTTTAATCTAAATATTATTGTGCTATACCTCTCCCTCTTAATACTCCTGACCAATGACCACGCCCCTCGGTGTTACCCTTAGCCGAAACTAATATTAAAAATCGATTACTTGACGGTAAATAATACAACGGGGCTAGATGTAAACCTTTCTTGTTATGAGGTACTTCGTAACAACATTCATTATGATACATGAGCCAAGGTTAAAGTAGCTGCCGGCATGGATTTTAAAAAAATTGTCTGAAAGTGGTAATACAATACAATCCATTCTCAGTCGTTGGATGAACGCCACTCTGCTATTATCTATCCGGAGTCGGAAGGCTTCGACCAATCTTAGGATAAATTCTCCAATTCCTCGTAATTGTGCGCAATATAACGCACAATTTCACAATATCGGCATTCTTCACAATACCCTTTCGAAATGTCGAACCGAAGTAATACGTTCGACCACAAATAGATGAACGAGTATAAAATGTATCGAGAGCATCTCCTGTTCCGATCCTATTTTCCTCTTCCTCTCCCCCCTTCCTCCCTATTTTGTTATTTATTTATCTTGTTTTCTTCATAACTAAAACATCTGTATTTAACCACTGTTAGCACAAGAAACTCTATTGGCTTACCTTTTGTCAAACTTCCTTTGTATATAAATTTGTATTAACCTTGTCAGTAAATTTTACGTTTTAAATAACAAGCTCCCGTTAAATAAACTACAAAAAAGTAGTATACAGGGACTTTTTGTATTGTATTTTTTTTTTTGTAAAATTAAATTAACAAAATAATTGAAAAAAGCTGTTAGCTTATTACAAATAAATAAATTAGTCAATTAATACCAGATTTTAGCACAACGATTCATGTTTCAGTGTCCCCCATCAAACAAAAAATAATTGTGAGAAAGGAATTCATTTCCGTGATCTCTGAACATGATTCGCGACCAAAGCATTTGAGCTCCGCTCGTTCGTCTATCTCTTCCAAAAAGGATCAAATCAAATAAAGATTACGTTATATTTTGACATAATCATATCGGAGCCGCTTGTCCTCCCGGGCTACGATACCAGAAGATGTATCCTTCCGGATCCGCCAAAAACAAAGAAAAGACACAGAAAATAAAAAAAGGTAACGGTCGCATCTGGGAATCGAGGTTTACAAGCTTCAATAAATTCCAATAAATTGAATTTTCATTCTTGACTTATCGAAAAGTAAATTGACGTCCCATAAATCAGCTAGGCATATCCGAAACACTATCTAGATCGCAAATAAATTCACGTAAAACCTTGCAATAGTACAAAAAGATGGCAACCAAAAATATCGAAATTAATTGAAGATGGTTTTAGTAACTCTTAAATTGAGTCAGTCTCGGTAAGATAGAGGTGCTGTTTATTTTCCGTCTTATTTCTCTCTCGCATTTCATTTGAGATTTGTTTATTGATTTATATTATCTTAAATGATTAAATATTTCGATGAGGTTTGTAACCTTCAATAAATTATTCCAATAAGTTGATTTTATATTTAGTTCTTATTTATTTAAATGTGACTAAATCGAACATTTTGTTATAAATCACGAATTTATTATATTTTTACGCCAACCGGTTTCGCTTGGATCAAGTTTCGTCAGGGCAAATATAATAACTGGGGAATATTACAGAGTTATCGTATATATAATAGGTACAGAAAACGATAGAGAGAGACCAATATTCTGAACCTACACATATACGATAATTTTGTATTATTATTTAGTTATTAAATTTGCCCTCACGAAGCTTGATCTGAGCGAAACCGGTTGGCGTAAAAATACAATAAATTCGTGGTTTTTGACAAACTGTTTGTTTTGTTTAATATAAGCTGAAGTACCCGGCGTTGCCCGCGGTCATGAATGGTTGTGTTACCCTTACCCAGTAATTTTCCTCTAATTTTAAACGTCAATCGTGCAAATTTATTCAAAAAGTACCAAAATTCTTTTTAAGGGGTGGGAAAGGGGGATGGAGGATGGTTTTTAGAAATCTCATGTAAACAGTGACCTCCCTCTCGTTTCGATGGTTATGTGTGCAAAATTTCATCGAGCTCAGAATAAAACTGTAGATTTTTATTCAAAATAAACAAACAACGACCGGGACATTCTTCTTTATATAATAGAAAAAAGAAGATGATTTCAAACCGTAAAGTGATTGCTTCTTATGAAAATATCAATAAATTATTTCATAGCAGTACCCATGATCAGATTAATTAACCTCACTTGTATTTACTTGCACATTATAAATCATATTATTCCAATAGAAAGTATAGCAGATAGCTTTTATTTTCCGTTTTAAAATTGTATAACAATTGTAAGAATCGTATGATCACTGCAAAAAAAACTGGAAGGCATTTATGGATACAAATTTGTTTATAAGATTATTTAACTATATATAATGCATTTGCCAATATCTGTTGGTATGTATAAAAATGATTGTTTTCGTACGTACTCTATTAATTTAGCGCGAAAGTAGGAACCGATCGTTAAATAATACAAACTCCGGGCCGCAGGCAATACCAATTCATCGGATGAACTTTTTAGTAGAATTTGCTGAAAGCACTTTCAGCGGATAATCTGAAACTCAACCCAATAATCCTGGAGCGATACTTATTCGACGGGAGCTGAAACTGGATTAGTGGGAAATTTGTTCTATTTTAAAAACGCTTTCATCGGAACGAAGTTAAGCTCGTAAATGGAATAAAAAGGAATTCTAATTATGGCGGGAGCTATTTTTTTTAAATATTTAAGGGCGTATAATAATTTGAGTTGATGACGTTTATAAATGGCATTTAAATTGCGGCTTCACAGAGGCGTGATTTTCAAATTTTAGAGGCGTTACATCTGTAGCAAACAAAGCACTAACCTCTTTGTTTCCGTGCAAAAAAACAAAAGTAAAATCACATATTATATTTGTTTATTACACGTAAAAATCTTGCACTCCAATAGATACAGTATTAAAATAGATTTTATTTATGTTTAGTAATCAGGAACCTGATTATGGCTATTTAAAAAAAAAAAAACTTATATTAAATTGACGTGTTTGCGGAATAAAAAATTGTAAGGTGTGTTTTTTTTTTTTTAATTTAATGTAAATCAAATTTAATAATGTTATTATTAAGTTCTGCAAGTATTTTTAGTTGTTATTATTGTGACAGCTGTTTCGGCGTTTAAGGTCATTTTCAAACTTAAAATAATGTTGTTATTAAGTTCTGCAAGTATTTTTAGTCGTTATTATTGTAACAGCTGTTTCGGCGTTTAAGGCCATTTTCAGACAGTTTGAAATGGCGCTAAACCAACAGCTGTCACAATAATAACAACTAAAAATACTTCCAAAATAATAACATTATTAAATTTGATTTACATTAAATTTTTAAAAAAATTAAATGGAGTTCTACGAATTAAACACAAAAACAATTAATAGTAAGGCGTGGTGTTTTAAGTGAAGTTGAGTCGTTTCCGTGATAGTCTGTATTTATTGTTAATATCTTTTCTATTTTAGATCTCCCTATGTAACGTGTCCAGCGTTTTATTTGATTTTGTTAATTTATTATTGTTGTTGTGACTTTTTGAAGGAAAGTGGAATTATATTATAGAGTTTAGTTCCATGACATAAAGCTTTGTTGTCCAAATGTTGTTTGTGGTTGCTTGTTGGATGTGTTTTTGACTCTGAGATCTAGAATTTTTAATATGTGTGTTTGTTGTTATTTTCTGTTTCTTTGTATTTATGAATGTAAAGTAGTATTGTTTTAGAGTATAAATGTTTTATTGACATAATTTTAAGTTTGTTGAAGATTTCGTCAGTGCTGGTTCTTACAGGGAGTTTAAGTATAATTTGCATGATGACTTTCTGTTCTAATAAGCAAATTAAGAATATTTCATTACCACTACCCTATTAGCATTTTAACAATAGAAAAACTCAATATTTTCATACGTATTGACTTTAAACAATATTAGTGGCATTCTGTTAAATGAACCGAATCAACAAAATTATGATGTTTGTATAGTACATATGCCAAAAGCCCGAGATGTCACATAAATGTGATTAAATTATAAAAATTATATAATGTAAGGTAATAATAATAAACTACAAATGTTACGTATGTGTGATGTACCTATAATTTTTAATAATTCTATAATAAAGAAACCACAAACTGTTTTCAAACCGGAATAGAAGTTAAGGAAAATACCGTATCTTTAAAAAGAGACGGAATCGCCCAGGTGCTACCTCTTCCTCATTTTCTTGTTACCAGTTACGAGCCTTGCTCTAGATCGAAAGGTGCACTGTGTGTGATTATTCGAGTTCAGGTATGAATTGTGGCTGGAATATTTAAAAATTCCCTTTGTATTGTCTTCCACTGATTATTGTGGCTTATTGTATGTGTTTTGTTTTAATTCGCCTATTTACTTAAATTTTTAAGAAAATTCTTATAATAACAATAGTGTTGTAAACTACAAAAAGAATTTATGAAAGGTTAAAACATTTAATGGATGGATAACTTTGTGCAACTAATTTTAAAACGAACATTTCACTGTCCGCCTCCGTGGTCAAGCGATAAGGCTCTTCATAGTCCATTCCATGGTCTCACTGACTCCAGACGGTCAAGAGCAGTTGGAACTCACATGTGTGTTATTCACATAAAAAAAATAAAAAAAACAGAAAAATGACATATTTCACGGCCTTTAGAATAAGCAGTATGCGGTTATATGGCTTTATGTATCCCGCTAAAAATTACGATTAAGGAAGTTAAAAAGTACCACCAAAGTCCGGTTGCAACTCAAAAGTCTAAATTCCGCAAAAAGAATCAATATATTAATGTAAAACGATTGTGGCATAATTTTTTTTATGAAAAAATGATTTTTTTTTGTCTTTTTTTCTGTGTCGATTACCCTTTATTTTATTTAATGGTTCGTTTTTATTAAGGTAGACAGCTTTTAGCCTATATCAACTGCACGCCAGTGCTTGTTACTGACATCTGTTGACTCCTGTGCCGTAGCACACAAAAAAAGAACAATTTACCATTCTAAATTTTCATTATAATACGTACTGTTTTTGCAATAATGTAGATGACCCAGAGAGAACCATTTTCCAATAATCTGTAATGGGATATCAAGTTTACCTTTTATTATTATCATGGTTAATAATTACCCAATGATGTATAACAGGGATAGGGTGTTACCCAAATCATTATCATGTGCCAATGATAATATTCTTAATTTACTCATTAGAACGAAAAAAGCTATCATGAAAATTATACTCTAAAACAGTACTACTTTAGGTTCATAAATACAAAAACCAACAAACTTACACATTAAAAACACTAGATCTTAGAGTCAAAAACACATCCAACAAGGCACCACACACACAATATTTGGACAAAGAAGTTTCTTATACTATGGTACTAAACTCTACAATAAAATCCCAGTCTTCTTCAAAAATCACAACAACAATAATAAATTAAGGAATCAAATAATTAAAAATGTGCTTTGTTTACACCACTTTTATTAATTAGGGAATCATTAAAACGCCGGATACGTTACATAGGGAGATCTGTAATAGAAAATATATTAACACCAAATACAAACCAACACCTAAACGACGCAACTATACTTAAAACTCCTTACCTTACAACAATTTTTTTTAGCAATCAAATTTATTAAATATAATTTCATTTCATATTTTATAAATGAAATGCTCACCACGGGAAATCCCAGTGAGGTTATCATTATTTTTTATTCATTATAAAAAAATAGTATAAAACAATATTATTAATAATAATCTGACTAAATCGTAATTCTTTATTGGGTGATGCATATAATATTCACAGACCATAGTGGGTCGAGGCATGAGTTTGAAGCGTTTTGGTATGTGTGCTTGTTTAACTCAATTTGAGAATAATCAGCACCTATAAAAACATATTCTTCACTAGTTGGTATAAAAACACGTCGCAACTCTTTCGATAATTCTAAACGTATTGGTATATTTTGTAGGTTAGGTTCAGTGCTACTAATTCTCCCTGTAGTTGCTATAGTTTGATTAAAAGTAGAATGTATTTTATGAGTATTTTCATCAAGTACATTTAATAATCCATCAACATAAGTGGATTTTAATTTAGCATAAGTTCTATATTTTAGAATTTTAGAAATTATTTCATGCTTTTCTAAAAGCTTCTCTAAAACATCAGCAGCCGTAGAATAACCAGTTTTTGTCTTTTTACCGCCCTTTAAGCCAAGCTTTACAAATAAAATTTCTCCCAACTGTTTAGGTGAATTTATGTTAAATTCTTCATCTGCTAAAAGATATATCTCATTTGTTAACGTGGTTATTTCGATATCTAACATTCCTCCAAAGGTTAATAAACGTTCTTTATCAACTTTTATCCCAATAAGTTCCATCTCGCTTAACGGATAAACTAAAGGCAGCTCAATGTTATAATATAAATATTCCTGCTCATTTTGTTTAAGCTTTTCAATCATAACGTCGTATAATTCTGTAATTATTTGCGATTGTGTATTATAAAAAATAGCAATATCATCTAAATCAAATAAATCAATACTAATTTTTTTCTTACCTTTACCAAAAAAACCATCTTCCGATGTTAACGTTTTATCTAAAAATTCATACGCTAAATCATCGTAATTATAGTTTTTCTTTGATGCATTTAAAATATAACCACCTAGCATAACGTCAAAAATCGCTTTATTAATATTTAAGTCATAACTATTTGAAATCACAATATCATTTTTTAAATCGAGTGTTATTTTTTTCACTTCACTACTAAAAAAAGTTTTCAAAATCGTTGTAATTTTTTCTTTTGAGTATGACAAAAGATTAATATAATTACTTTTATTTTCACAATCATTAATAGAAATTCCTTTTATAATTTTATCTTCTATTACTAATCTATATGATATTTTCTCCAATTTCATTATAGTTTGTAAATATTTTTCTATCTCAGGTTGTTCACTGTATATTTGAGTTTTAACTTTTGTATTGCTATTATTTATTTCTTTAGTTTGTATTGCATTTACTTGAAATAAATTATAAAAAGTCTTTAACTCTAACTCTTTAAATCTATCTAGTGCAGTTTCATTAAAAGCAATTGCTTTATCGAATTTAGTATTTAATTTATCTAATTCAATTGGAACATCAATAATTATAGTTGCTAAAAATTTACTTAATATAGCTTGCTCGCTAAATTCAATTAGATTTTGTGATGCTTTTTTCGGTGTAATTTCGTCAGCGTGTTTTATCGCTTCTTCTATCGTTTTATATTGTTGGATTATTTTAAACGCAGTTTTTTCACCTATGCTTGGTACACCTGGAATATTATCTGATGCATCACCCATTAATGCTTTTACGTCTATATATTCAGTTGGAGTTACACCGAATTGCTCAAATATATCGCTTGCGTAATAGTCTTCTACTTCAGATTTGCCTGCTTTAGTTTTTGGTATCCTTATTTTTATTTTATCAGTTGCAATTTGCAATAAATCCCTATCGCCTGATATTAAAACAACATTTAAACCTTCTTTTTCACCTAAGACTGCTAAAGTACCTAATAAATCGTCTGCTTCAAAACCTTCTTTTTCGATTGTAGTTATTTTCATAAGTGATAATAATTCTTTAAGCATAGGTATTTGCGGACGAAGTTCATCTGACATTGTTTTCCTTGTACCTTTATACGTTTCATATTTTAAATGTCTAAAAGTTGGACGTGGCAAATCGAATGCAATAACTATGTTCGTCGGACTTTCTTCATGTATAAACTTGAATAAAATATTAAAAAACCCGTATATTGCATTCGTATATTCACCCTTTGAGTTAGTTAATATAGGTATTGCAAAGAAAGCTCGATTTATTATACTATTTCCATCTATTAACATTAACTTATCCATAAAAACAATTCCTCCAAATTTTAATTAGCTTTCTATAATTTATATTATCTCTATTTTACATTATTTTGTTCTATAATGAAAGAACTATTTATAATAATTTTATATTTCTTATACATTTTTTACTTATATAAAATAATTACTTACAACAAAAAAAGGACCCTGCTTGCCGTTTATTAATAAAGTTTAAGACCTAATATACTTAGGTGGTTGAAGCCTCCCTTACCGCCCGCTCTGAGATAAAATCACAGCATGCAACTTGAATAAGAGAAATACTTTTGTCCCGATAAACTTCTGTTGGTCACAAACGAGAATTAATTCGCACAAGAAAGGAAACCTTTTATAAACATATTATACTACACTTTATAGTTAAAATGCAAGCTTTTTATTTTAATATTTCCCAATTAATTATTAAAGAGAGTAAAGCTTACATTTATAACGTTTTATCAATATTGTTAAATAATGTTACGATAAAAATTTATAATATTTTACTTTGGAATGCAATTGCTTTTCCAATAATACTAATATTAACCATATCTTTTTCACTATAATTCATAGGTGCATAATTAGGATTTTCTGCACGTAATTGTATACGACCTGGCATTTTATAAACACGTTTTAAAGTAGCTTCTTCATCAATAATAACTGCAGCTATTTCTCCATCATTTACTGTAGATTGAGATTTAATAAAAACTATATCACCGTCAAAAATTCTAGCATTTATCATGCTATCACCTTTTATTTTCAAACAGAAATCCGCTTTTATCTTTTCATTTATATTGATATAATAGCCATCTTCTTCTGAAACAGGTATTGGTTTACCTGCCGCTATGGTACCGATTAATGGAATTTTCTTTTGTAAATTTTCGCTTACTCTGTCATATTTTGGTATTTGAGGTTTGTAAACTACAAATTCATCAGTGGTATTATTTCCGTTACCATTTAAATACTTATCAAAGCCCAATAAATAGGCGGGAGTAGTTTCAAAAACTTCAGCTAACCTACCGAGCGTATCTCTTTTTATGTTTTTAATCGCTCCGCTCTCATATCTTTGAACTGTTGCTTCTGAAACACCAAGCTTTTTTGATACTTCCAATAGTGTTAGATTTAATTCTAATCGTCGTGCTTTTAACCTATCATAGATTTCCAAAAAATTCACCTTCCTTAATATTATTATTATAAATATTATTATAATAGTATTGTACCATTTAATTTCACTAAACGCAAGTGTAAATATATTGATATTATAACTTACACTTAGTGAAATCAATCATTAGTTCGCTAAGCATTTAATTTTTAAAAATACGACAAGCTAGAAATTATATAAAAAGTTCTAAAAAAGATAATATGAAAAAACTATTGAGAAATCTTACTTTATATATACAAAATATAGTAAATGTGTTATAATAAAAGTAAAGGATGAAAAAAAGCTTTTTGATGCGCGGCATCAAAGAAAAACATATTACAATGCAGACCACTATTTTGAACAGGGAACAATAGAAAATATTTTTATTTTAGGTATAATTATATTTAATTTTCATTAAATGTATCTTTTTAAATATTTTAAATTGATGTATTTTTATAAATAATTTATTTTTTAGTATTTTATTGGTGTATTTAGTTTTCTATTTATAAAAACTAAATATCAAAGATTTTTATGAAAATATTGACAATGATTTGTAAATATTTTATAGTGAAAAGTATGCTAACTTGTTAAGTTTGCATTAGATATTATTCGATTTTAATTTATAGTCGTTTATGGGAGGTGCATATTACGGATAAAGTCAATATAGATAACTATTGTAAATTAGTGAAAAATATTGAACTAGACAATATTTTTCTTCATTTATCAAAAATAGAAAATAATATTAAATATAATAATTATAAGCTTAATAAAGAATACGTGATAACAATGAAAGAGGACAAGCCATGTTATGAGTTAAATGATAAATATGTAATTTATTATATATCGTACACTTTCACTTTAGATGATGAAAATGAAACAGATGAAAAAATAGTATTCTCATTTACTTTTAAAGCGAGCTATAATTTTATTGAATCAATGACACATGACAATAAAACGCTGGAATTGTTTGGTGAAAAAAATGTCACTATTAATATTTGGCCATACGTAAGAGAATTTACACAGTCTACATTAACTAATTTAGGTTATCCAGGGATTGTCTTGAAAACAAAGAAAAGTTATTAAATGGAGTGATTTTTTTGAATATTAAGTTTGTTGCAAAGAATAACCCTATTAATAACGAGCACATAAATTCAATTTCTCCTTTGCTTGAATTTATTGTTAACAATAAGGAATATATCTATTTCACAATTTTGTTCATAGGGGATAGGTATGAAAATTGCGATGACATAGTTCATTTTGAGCAAAATATTAAAAATTATCCTTTATTTCAATATGTCGAAAAATTAGATAACTATAATGAATTCTATAACTTATTAAAGTGTTTTTATACTGATAGCCAATCTAATAAATTAACAAATAGACGTGGACTTTTTTTTGAATTGATAGTTGAGCGTATATTGAAAAATATTTATAGCAGTGTATTTATAAAAAGAGATTGTCAAATGGAAATAATGGGAACACTTCAATCTAGCAAAGATATAGATTTTGTGATATCCAAAAATGATTTTAAATATGAATTAAACGAGTGTAAAGGCTACCTACCTGCTTGTAAAAATTCAAGTAATGCAGACAAGTTCATTTTGATGAAAAAAACGAAAGAATACATAGAAAACAATAATAACAAGTGTAAATTAGTTTTATCTACATATTGTGAAGATAAAGAACTGTGTTATAATATACTAAGTAATCATTTTCAGATGATAAGTTTTAATATTAATGAAGTGTTTGAGATATTTGATGGAAATTCTATGTGCGAAAAATTAAA
>JAHDVE020000816.1:0-141905 GCA_022606495.2 Halesus radiatus
TACGGACTTTCAGATATATGTTGCAGTAGAATTTTATGCCACAAAATACCACGAACAGGTAATACATTAATTGATTTGTACATGATATCAATGTCTCGCCTTTGGTTTAAAACTGTTTTACTTACTAACAATTTTACCATGGCGTTTTGAATCAGCTGTAAATGTTTTATGTTGGTCTTACAGGAGTGTCCCCAAGAAGTTATACCATACCTTATAGTTGATTCTGCTAGAGACAAATAAATTAGTTTCATAGTTTTTATAGGCACATATAATTTTATCTTGTGGAGTCTTCCTACAATGGCTCGAAGTCGCTTACAGAGGTTGGAAATTTGATAACATTATTATTGTAGTATGTGGTCTTATTAACCTGCAAGGGTTACTCATTAAAATGTAATATTTAAACCAACTGTTGTTTTAATTTGTGTGAGACCCTCCCGTGTGAAGGCAGATGTTATATGATTAGTACATCTGCACTGATGATGGATATTGAAATGTATTCCTTACCGTGGGTAATGAAAGTTACCCCAATATGTCTTACAATATTAGCTGAGGGAAAAATCAATGCAATGAGTTAACAACTTTATGTACACAGGATATGAAGGAAAGACTGGTGGAAATTTATTTTTATTTTTTTAATTTTTATTTAACTAAAGAAACACTTGCAGGAAATATAAAATGGGATAAAAAAAGATTAATTTAAACACTAGAAGTAGCTATGTAAATTTAAGTTTCTTATAAATAGCTTGGGACCAAAATGTTAAGCATTGTCCATTAAATCTAAACAGTAATTTTGATCATATTCTACGTAACAGACAATAACCTCTTTCGAACTTTCAAAGTCAGGCTTTGCTACACAATACATACCTTTGCATTTTTTTGCAAAATGCATTTGAGCCATGTACTTATCACAGGGTTTGTCCATGGCAACCGTGAAGTATCTTCTTAAAACTGTATCGCTACTTGGACATTTCACTTCTACAATGTAATTTTCTCCTGTTGCATCTGGAAAAGCTCCAAAAAAGGATGCTGATTAGAGAGAATCAGCCCGCAATTCTCAAACTTTATCTGAAGTATTTCTTCCACTTCTTTCAACACTTCAGCCTCTAGAACTCTGCCACGCCTAAGAAACTTAGTTTCTACTAGTTTAGCACCTAGAATGCTCTCAACGAGTGAGCCTTCCATGGTTTGACAATGAGCAGCTTCATGGGCTTTAGATGCGGTAATTCTAGCGTACCTCAAGTTGTGCCACAATGGACAATTTGACTGCCCAACAGTCATCTGAGCTGCCCTTTGACAGGCAAAGGTGTTCATATTTTGTTGGCAATATTTTAAAAAATCTTCTGATGTTGATCCCACATCATTGTACAGAAAATTACAAATCATATTATGTAAGGAAAGATTTTCGATCACCGTTGGGTCGACAAAATATTTTAACAGCTGAATATCTCGTACATCAAGCTCGATGCTGCTGTCTATTACTGATTTTAAAAAAGATCCATCGCTCTGCGGCAGAGCAGCAGGAGCAGCTTTCCCTAAATCGATCGCCTTTATAAACTTTATTGTGGTTCCTATAGCAGCCATCTTAGACCGCTTCCAGTAACACTGAGTGGACGTTTTTGGAGGGTCTTCGCTTCTTCGGTGCAACGACGATAATAAAGTTACCACATGATTGCAACCGCCTAAAACAATAACAATAATTAGTATCATAGCAGTAGTGTAATGTTGAAAAGAGGGACACAAATTATTTAACAAACAACAATACAAGGCTCTTCTCTTTCACCAACCTTGTGATGCCGGACAATCTTCACATTTGCAGGACTCGATTACTTCTTCTGCTTCATTGCATACCAAAATTACTGAATATGCCTTCGTACGGACTCTGTGCTCTGGAGTAACCAGGGCCTTCACAGTCCAAATGGCACCAATACGTTTCACTTGGACGTAACTGATGGCACTGTCTCCGTAACTCTCTCTGCAGGATCTACAAATTATCATTCCATTCATCATTATAAGGCACAATATTTATTTGTACTATTTCACAGACCTAAATATTATACTATTCTGAAAGTCAGTTTCAAACATATTGTGGTTAGGTTTTACAACTCTCAAAAAAGTAAATACTTTAATAAAAGTATAGTTTGAAAATCCAATATACATCATGAAACATTGCAAACTCATCAAATAATGATTTACTTACCGTAAAACTTTAACGCCTCGCATTTCAGCACTAAAAAAATCTATTTGCGAAAAGAAAACTGCCATCATAATCGCGTCGATTTTTGGCAAATTATCAGACTGCCCTTGTAGAAAACCACTGCCTGTCATGATAGTATGTATTTAAAATATATATTAAATACAAACAAATGGGTTTAGGATGCGTAATTAAATTATTATGGCTTTATCAAGCTTATTCAAACCAGCAACTGTTAACAAAAACTACTTGACGTTGGACTCGTGAGCGCGTTGTGACGTCAAATTTCGCTACCCAATCATGTCTCTTTATCGATATTTGAATTTTCATACAACTTTAAAAGTGAATTAATTAATTTAATAATTTTTTTTGAGGTTTTTAAGTACGATATTCGAGTTGAGTTATTTTTTTTACACATATTAAATGCATTGAAAACACTATATTACATATGCTGCATGTACCCTAATGTCAGGAGCTTGTAATCACCTAAAATAAATGACCGAATTCACCGAAATACTTTTCTAAAATGTGGATTTTAAATAATAGGAATTCCCAGACTGGACCGGCCATAAAATAATTTAGCACAAAGGCTAGCCGAACCTATTGTTAGAAAAATTGTAACTACTACATCGTAAAATAAAATAATCTTAATTGCTATTTTGGAAAGTCCGCAATTCCTTTGAGATTTTATGGGACGGCAATAAACACCTCAAAGGAACGGCCGCTGAACAATGCGGGTGATAAAAGAATACCACAGGTAGACAAAGACAGAGGGCTCGAGGAGACAGTCGGGTGAAGTCTTCCACCGAGGAAGCACGAGTCGCGTGCAGTCTTCCACCGAGGAAGCACGAGTCGGTTGCACCAGTCCGCCCAGGACGGAGAGTCGGTCGCAGTAGTCCGCCCAGGACACGCAGCCAAGTGAAACCTTCCGCCCAGGAAGGTTCCTATTCTCGCTCCTTGGAGAGGCCGCCCAGGTCCTCTGACGACGAGGGAATTTTACGCCTCCATCCCAGAAGGAAGTAACTGATCTTCGCCCTTCGGAGATCAACATCGGAGACCGCCCAGGCCTCTGATTATCGCCGCGTTGCACCTACTCCCGATCCAGAGGTACATGAATACCTAGTGCGAACGTGAGGACTCTACATACAAAGCAGCCACTGGACCCTGGACAGCCATCACCAAAAAAGGAAGTGCCTCTGACTCTAATGATAATTCCTCCACCCTGTCAGCCAAGTGAATCTCTAACTTTAAACAACAACTTTTTCATACAAATAAGCCAGTGAACCTCTAATTTTAAGAATACAACTTTTTGTGTAGATTTAAGAAAGTAATTAGTTAATTTTAAGTACAAAGACTTTACAAGTAGATTTAAGTAATTGCCTATCTAGTTTTATTGAATTTATTATGTCTAATTAAGATTAACTCTAGTTTTAAGACTAACTCCACGAATATCAAAATAAATTACTTGTATCAACCTAAGATCGCTTTTCTATTCCTCCCTTTTTGCGTTATTCCTAGAATTATACCCACTGCCCTACACACCGTCATATCAAGCTGGAGGTATTGTCATATTTCTACGGTATTTGATGTTATCCATGTCATATATCTATGGAAGTGGCACATCTATGGACCATTCTATGGTGCAGACTTGCGCTGTCTTCTTACGAGTCTATTGTCGAAAAATGCGATCAAAAGATTTTAGATCAAAAAGAAGAATACCGACTCGCTTGAAACATTACAATAATCTAAAAAGGCTTGCAAAACAGTAAGTATAACAAATTATCATTTTGCGCGTAAAATTGTTAACTTGATTGCACCTCTGACAGCCGTAGGACCGATTTCAGTCGGTCCTCTCCCTTGTTAAGTACCTTGTTCAAATTTAAGCTTGCTTAATTCGGTCGCTTATCCTTAGTCGTCAGTGCTTGGAACTAGCCCGGCTAGTTAAAAATAATAATCTCTAAATAATAATCTCACTAAAATTTACGTAAATTGTCCATACTTTTATTAGTTTGGACTTCCATGATTCATCGAGCGATGAGGAATGTTCATGATATTAATTGATAAAGGATGATGTTCAATCTAAAGACCGGTGAAAGAAGATGACAATACATTGCCACCAAGAAGTTGTTAAAAGTTGTGATACAGTTTTACTATTCAGACTCGTTCTTTCAGGGTCGTTTCCACAATATCTCGCGCCCTGTGCAGTAAGTACAGATTGCGCCCTCTCATTTTTATTTATTTATTTATTTAGATTATCATTTCTTACCCCCTGAACAAATTAATTTATCAAATCAACATGTCTAAAGTCAATTTAATATTCCGCCATCAAGACATGAGCTAATGAGCACGTCCGAGTTATTCCAAGTGACCTGGTGGCAGCTAACACCCATTCATTTTAATAATCAATTATAGAAGTATGTGCTATAAAATCAAAATTAATTTCCTTTCACTGCCCACTGTCACATGGATGACGTGGATGTCAACAAACAACAATGGAATGACCCCTTAATTAAGAAAATATTCTAAGTAGAGACTCGGTAGAAAAAATCATAATTTTTTTAAAGAAAAATTGTTTTAGATTCATAAAAATATATAATAAAATATTTGCATATGTGGAAATACAAAATAATGCACTTGAATTTTTTACTTTATCACTATGCATGGAACTAGTGCCTAATGTCATATTATAATTATATATATATATATATATTTATTATAACTAGTGCCTAATGTCATATTAAAATTCCTACCAATATACAATGTCAGTGGGAGCTGAACACCTTAATCTGTTTTAATTGTGAGTGACGAATATTCTTAATGCGCGTAATTGATTGTCGATTAATTTCATACATTTAATATCTATGCCTTTCTTTAAATTCAGATAACTCATTAAATACATTTTTTGTATCCATGTCATAAAACTAACAATAAAACATATACATAATATTAATAATATAGGTAAAAACTTCCTTCTTCTTTTGGCGCTCATAACATTTTTAAATTTAATCATATAAAGGTATCTGTCTAGCATTACCATCTCTATTAACATGTCTAGCATTACCTAAACATGTTAATAAAGATGTAGAATGTGATATACTCATATATGTATGTATATTACCCTCAAACTGATCAGAAGCATACAAATGCAGCTGTGATGTATCACATACATACTCGCCCCACTGCTGTTCAATATCAGGTTATGCTCTGATTTTGTAAATAGTAACATTTTGTACATAATTTAGTCTGAAATGTAAATATGTTAGTTGTAAGCCTCTATTACTAGTTTTAAGTCACTAGCTACAAGTCTAAGTTGTAAGTCGCTATCTATATAAGTCTTAGATGTAAACTAATTATAAGTCTGAATTAGGTATTTTCTAGTTATAAATCTTAGCTGTAAGCCATTAGTAATTAATCTAATATGTAAATTATTATATATAAGTCTAAGTGATAAGGTGTAGGTTAGATAAATTATGTTTTAACCTTTTCACTGCATTCAAATGTACCGAAAATTACACTCATAGGCGGTACCCACTTTGAAACTCAAAACCTACCACTTTAAACAGCTATAAATCTCTTTTTTCTTGACAGATTTATGATTTGCTTATCTTAAAAGCTTTATTAATTCTCTTGAAGTTTTTTGAAACACATAAATAAACAATAAAACACAGGATACAGATATAATAGTATAAAGAGTGAGACATCACAAGAAATCAACAAGAACTGTCGTCATATTCATGCACACTGCTATATTGTTTATAGTAGTTACTTACCCCGTCTGATGGGATTTGGACCACTGCGCTGAAATCGTCAAAACACTATTATTTTTATTATTATATCCACTAACAAATAAAGTTTTAATAAAAACTTAACACGAGGAGAAATATTTATAAGTTTTGTTTTTCGTGGTAGTTTCTAAAACATGGCCACACACACAATGTCACATCACACTCTGGTCATTTATACTGGGACATTGTCCTTTTTTTAGAAATGGCGCACACTCGGCAGGCTCTGTGAAGTTTTGGAGAATTATTTCCCTTTATTGGGTGGGGCATATGTTTTGCTAATGCCTTAGCAGTTAGTCTCAGAGGTAAATCGTGTGAAGAGCGAGAATGAGGCTCAGATTGGGAAGTTGTACGATATTTTTGCAACAATTGTCGTATTACGGTTAATTGAAAATCTGCTAAACTAACATTTTTATTTGTAATTGATTTAAAAGCTATATGAGAGTTCAATAAATATAGATCAATAATGTGGAAGGCCACTTTTTTATACCACTTAATTGTTTTTCTCAGGCAATTAATACTACTTAACATCAAGTCCACTTTGTCAACAGAACCCATACACTTATTATAGTCTAGAACGCACTTGGGTTTCATAATTGGTTGACGAGTTTTCCAATCAACTTTTTCCGTCATGTCCATGGAGTTGTCATGTAAGGTTGTTAGCATGTGAACTTCTCTTTTATCGCACCACTTTAAAGCCAACAGAGGTCCACGATGTTGTGCTTTCATTTCACCCTTTTTAAGTTTATTAAATTTCGCCATGCCTTTTCATGTCTTCCGCACCGTACCACATGCATTGGTTTTGTTCGTATGGAGAAAATCATATAGTTGAGGGCTACTGTACCAATTATCAATAAAAAGATTATGTCCTTTATTTAAATAATCTTGAAGTAGTGTCGTTACTACAGCCCCCGAAACCCCGAGACATTCAGAGTCAGTTATGTCAGTCCCTTCGCCACAATAAATAATGAAGTCTAATTTAAAACCCGTCTTTACGTCACACATTACAAACATTTTAATTCCAAGCCGGTGACGTTTGGATGGTATATATTGTTTGAAAATTAAACGCCCTTTGAAAACAATTATGCTCTCATCGATGCATAAATTTTCATAAGGCATCAAATTTTTTTTGAATAATTTTCGGTTATGGTCAATTAAGATTTTAATTTTGTAAAGTCGGTCACCAGGAATTTGTGTGTCGGGGTTTGAGAAGTGTAACATTCGCAATATAATGTAATGATCCCTAGACATGGTTTTTCCGAAAATTGTACTAGCGAGCAATGGGTCAGTGGACCAGTGTTCTTCGATAGTAAGATGTCGGTTTCTAGTCATTAACAGTGCAAAAAAAATGTACATTTCTTCGACAGATGTGTCAACCCATTTACGAAGTCTGGATTTTTGGGAAGGTTCTTGTTTTGATATGGTGGCTATATAATATCGATTAGTTTCGATCACCATTTTTGTCACTATTTCTTTGTTCAAGAAGTATTAAAAAGACAATTTCCGATGAATTACCAAAAAATAAAGTGGATGGATCAAAACCTGACACAAAATCATCAAATTCATGAACTATTGGAATAAATGGACCAGATGTCCAAGAAGAAAAGCAGTCTGCATTTACAGTGTAGTTTGTCTAAGTTAGGTGTACGAGAGTCATGATCTTGGCTTGTCCCGGGGGCGTTTATTTCACTGTCACTAACTTCTTCAGTAATTGGTATATCTTGATCATCTTCACTTATTTCTAAATCAGAGTCAATGTCTAAAAATGTTTCATAAATTTCGTCTTCCGTAAGACTGGGGTTTGCCATTTTTAAGGGAGTTCAATTTTGATATATAAACGGTAAGCTCATAAATATAGACAGATATATTACAATTTAAGTTGTCCACAAAATTTAGAAATAAAATCACAAAAGAAAGTCAATCAAAAAGTCTTGAGTAAAATAACTATTTTTAAAACACGTCACGTCACTTAAGTTCACAAACAAACTAATGTATCACAGAAAAATAAATTACTTAAAAAGATTCGCAAAATAGAAATAGGTCAATATTTTACATCGACGCATAAGTCCATCAAAGCAGATTGGATCACCTAAGAAATACTATGGATGACACAACGGTTCGCGCGACATTCAAATGACTGAATGAAGATTTAACGAATCATGGCCTTCACAATGTTTTATGTAAACAATTTATTATATTTTAACCAGCAAACGCCAGATGTCAGTAAGATAAAGGATTGAACAATTTTTTGGTTCAGTTATCTGCTAAATTCGTCGCATATTTACGTAGTATACAGCCGCTAAAGTCAAACGCATGATATGATGCGCGTAGCGCTGGGGGCACAAATTATTTTCGCATGAATTCATGCGCGTAGCGGCGAAAAAGTTAAAGGTGATTTTCTCACGAAAACGGAGCTATAAAAATAATCCATTTATTATTATTATTAAATATTGAACATGGCGACGTCAATTACCCTTCAATATTTACTTGTTTCTATTTAAATAAAGTAAAAAATGAAGTGCATTATTTTGTATTTCCACATATGCAAATATTTTTTATATACTTTTATGAATCTAAAAGTATTTTTCTTTGAAAAAGTGGGTTTTTCTAAGTCCCAACTGGAATCGTTTACCATAAAGTTTGTGAGAAAATTAACATACGTAGCGCATTACGTTTATTATCAAAGCAAGTGGAAGACAGAGAAAACTTTATAAAAGTATGCATGTTTTTGACATAATAACATTGCGTCCAACGCGAGACCAGTAGAAAATAGGTACCAGTTTAAAGGGATTGTAAAGCTCTAAAGATAATGAGCTCTAAAGCAGCTTTCTCCAGGGTCCATTATCGTGTAACATAACACGATAAAATTGTCTGACAGATAATGCTAGCATTGTATATCGTATTAGAGATGGCTGATCTCTGAAATGAGCGTCACTGTCACTGCGATAAACTGCGGTTCCAACTACAGAAAAAAAAGAGACACATGTTGCTATTCCTCGCATCCTTTTTGCAACCAGTTCCCAACAGTGGACACTTCGTTTATGATATTTTTGCTTTGTTTTGCATTATTAAAAAAACAACACCCAAAAGCATTTCTTCAAACCGGTTCCAAAATATAGTGACCACAAAGTCACCGGGACAATTTAATAGGGACAGGAATATTGACTATTTAACTGTGCCATTTGAACACTGGAAACAAAAATTCGGACCCCTGATTGGTTGTTGGATACGCAATGCGGCGTATAGGGTCCAAAGCACATGAAAATGATTCATAGAAAAACAGGCTCTACGCTCAACCGATTATCATGTAATTCGTAAAAGAATTTCGTAACAACTTTTTCCATACATTTTTTGACCATCGTTCAGTGCACACTTCGGTGCCCTAGATACCTAGAGACGAGTTGTAATGTTTGCCAGTGCAATACAAGACATAATTATTCCATGTTATGGGACATTATTGGTAATTTTGTAAATGATTTAGGGAATATTTTCGGCACCTCTTCAGAGATTTCGCCTATGTTTTTTGCACATTATGAACGTATGGCAGATCCAGCGCTGCGTTCTTTACAAATGGATTATTGAAATAACTTTTCCTATCAACTGAATTACAACAAGAAAGAACCATTTACGTCGGCGGAAATGCAAACTAATGTGTTTTTGTTTTTTTTTTACAGTAACTCCACACAGGAAACCCTGAGGGAAATAATTTCCCTCAAGGCCTATATCATTTTGGGGGATGATGTATGGAGGGTTTAAATTTACTAGATTAGTAAAGTTTTTGTATGGATTTTAGGTTAGTTTTACCCAAACTAAGAACCTAAGAACCAATTTTATGTACAATACAATACGAGTACATTAATTATATTATATAAATTAGGTTCTTAGTTTTGGTATAATATTTTTTTTAAAACTGGTTTAATAACGAGTTTGTAAGTTCCTCATTTACCAGCACCCTTAGTTGTACTGAAATACCGGGTCATATTGTTTTAACCTTTAGAGTGCGGCCCAGCGCCATCGCGCTGTAAGCTTTAGTTACGTAAATTGCGACGCAGCGCTGCAATTTTCAGTGTGCTTTTTGTCGTCCTCGGGAGAGCACGTGTTCAATTTGAGCGTGGTATATTGCGGTTGGCGCGTGTTCTTGATAACTGTATTTATTGTTTATCCCGTTAAAATAAATACACCCTAAAGTGAATTGATATTTTTCACCATGTCGGAAGTTAGTTCTATTGCAGATGATCGTAATGTGTCAAATGACAGCGGCACTATGGACGACGAGATCTTTGTTCCCATAAATGAATACGGTGACGACGGAAGTGACATTGTACAACTCAATAAAAGATAGAAAGTGAATGTTCGGATTCATTTTCTTCTCCTTCAGATGACTGTACAAACGAGATTTTTGTTATTATCCTCCAACATATTTTTTCAAAAACATCTGACAATTTTTTAATTAGAGCTATAATATTTGTAAAATTTCATTCTTTACTTGTATATTGGACATTCAAATCATAATACGTATTTAGAAAAATGCCAGAGATGCGCCTATGTAATCACATGCAAAAGTGCGTCAACGCATCAAGGTGACATATTTCTGCAATTCAGATGACACATTTAATGACGTTGATGGCAGTTGTTGACGTCATTATTTCTGGGACATACACCAGTGATGTCAACTAAATCATCAAAAACATCATAACTGACGTGTTTCTACCAATCTCAATGACGCCAATCACTGTGAACATATGTCAATTGTTTCATTGAGATAAATCATGTAAATAGAGAAGTTATTTTAATAAACGATTGTTGTGAAAAAGTTATTCGGCCTTTATTGACCTATATTCTACACCTCTACAAAAATCCTACTGACAGATTAAAGTGTCGATGTGTACCGGTGTTGCCTCCGAAATACAGTATTTGTATGTTCTGTACAACTTGTATAATTTAAAAAAAAAAAATTGAAATTGGATGTTTGTCCAAGTTATTGGATTTTTGTTGAATACCATACTTTTTTTATTCAAAAACACAGAATATCTGTAGCAATTTATATACATACTTGCAAAATAAGCATAGCACTAAAAAGGTTAAACCCAAAACCATTGAAGTTAAATACATAAACCTCAATGATAAAAATAATGTTCTAAAGTGGATACCTAATTTATACTACGGCCCTGTATTTCAGCATACTCTATAAATGTAAAAATAAGGTCAATTTTTCTATAGCACCGTTTAGTGACTAAAATCGCCTCAAGGGCGCTTTATATCTAGTTAAAGTTTGTAGCCCCTTTTAAATAGATATGTTTTTAGACTTTTCTTGAAGGTTTCGAAATTGCTTTCTGACCTCAAACCAAATGGAAGGTCATTCCAAGAATGTGGACCCAGTACATTGAAAGCTCTGTCCACAAATTTAGCAGCATTTGTGCGAGAGGGTTCAAAAACTAAACTATTAAATTTGTCTCGCAAACAAATTCAGTAATAACATTGTGTAGGGAACCATTCGAAATAATTTGCAACAGAGGCGAATTTACAAAACACTCTTCACATTCACTAATTCTTATACTCTAGACACATATCTTATTAATAATTGTTAATGATGTATGCAATAATAGTCTTTTTGTATTTGCATTCCGTTCACTTGAAAATATCTACTATGTCTGAAAAAGTATTACCTTCTGCGTGAAATCTAGGTACAAGTGAATTTTTTAATGCCCCCGTTCTGAAATTATTGTAACAGTTGAATAAAATTTTAGATTAAGTATTTCTAGTTGGAATATTAAATTTAATTAAGCCAACTAAATCGGGGCTGTCTATAATACCATTAAAAAAAATTAAAATAAAAGTTTGTCCATAAACAAGTGTACTATCTGAGTAAGGAACTCCAGTCCATTTTTTTAATATATTTTTTTTATTAATGTTGACATCCTAACTTAATTTTCTGTTTTTTTTTAAAAAAATTTTAAAAGTTTGTTTTCATGGTTAAAATTATTGTTAAAGTTTCAGTTTTTTAAAGCCCACCAAAACGTACGAAATCTATGGCTTGTTGGTTGTGACGTCACACGAGCCAGTCGAATTAGCGGTACAATAGGCAGTAATCGATATTGTATGAATTTCATACAAAACTCCGAGAACTTTATACTCAAATTTAACTGCTTTTCATTGAAGGAAACATTGTAGAATATCAGAGTCTCGTTACTATTGTAGGTGAATTGTACCAAAGTGTAAAAATACATTCATATCCGCAACTAATTAACAATTTATCAGCATTCAAAGAAAGTTCATAGCTAACTTTTTAATAACTAGCTTAAAATCAGAATCACTTGCGTTAATAGCCTCTTTCATTTTTCTGCGCATGCGCGGAAAACAGACGCATGCGCATTGCGCATCTGCGGACTTCAACAATCCGTGACAACAGTAGACAGATATTAACTTGAATGTGTTGGATAAATTGAATAGGTTTGAAATATTGGTGTAACGTCAATGGCTTGAAATAAAAATAAACATGTCATTGTAAGAAATAGTAGGTCATCATTAGAAATCCCCCGCTTCCAGAATAACTGAAAAAATAATCACCAAAGTGCCATTGACATTGTTGTTGGAAGGGGTATAGAGTATTATTACGTATACAAATTTGTTAAAATTGTTACAAATTTTCGAGCAAAAACTCTCAACTAGTTGCAATAAATAAACAATGATTTTACGAGCGAAATGAAACTGAGAACAGCGAAATTATAAGCTAAAACATGATAAACAGCCGAAAAACAACTTATCTGGTTAGAGTTGGGCTCAAAAACGGCATGTGTGACGTCAGAAGCAGTGGTACCAACAGAACATGATGTTTTGATCATACCGTTTTTAATTCACTTTAATATAACGATTTATAAATTCTACGTATAATTATATACAATAAAAGTTATATATTCAGAATTGGCATTTGCTGATCTATATGAATATATATTTTTAAAGCCATTATATTTTTCACTGGAGAGTTCCTTGTTATAATGATTTTAGTTCTTTCATTGTAATTTAATTGTAATTTATAGTTTCAATAGGTAATCCGAGTTTATAGTTAACATATCTTAGAAATTTATGTTTTATAGTGAAGGGACCATATAGAAGAATTATATTCAACTTGATTTCGAACTAAAGAAGAGTATAATAATTTAAGTGTTGAAGTATTCCCGAAGTCTGGCATTTCGAAGAATGACGCCAAGCAATTTTAAACCTTTTTTTTAAACAATACTACACCTGTGTTGTTTAAAAAAATATTTCTGATCCTGACCAGAAACCTTTATTAGTAATTGAATTGATATGTGAAGAAAATTAAATTTAGAATCGAAAACAATGCCAAGATCATTAATTTCATTGACAGACGAGAGGGAAATATTGTTGATTTTGTATTGAAAGTTGAGAAGATGATTTATTCTAAAAAAATCTGATTGTATGGCATTTACTAATGGTTAAAAAAAGTTTGTTAAGTTTACACCAATCTTGTAATTTATTTAAATTTAATTGAATGTTAGAACAATCTTTAATAGTTTTGATTAGTTTGAAGAATTTTAGATCGTTGGCGAAAATCAACACAGTAATTGTAATCAAATACAGTTATAATATCATTAATAAACAGTAAAAAAAAGTATTGGGCCTAAATGTGAACCTTGCGGTACACCGCTTGTAGCCACAAATTTATATGACAGGCTAGAATTGATTATTACTTAAAGAATTCTGTTGGTAAGGTCCACTTTATCCACTTTAATAATTTACCCTCGATACCTAATTAACAAAGTTTATTAAGAAGGATTTTATGGTTTACTTTGTCAAATGCTTTTACAAAGTCTGTATATATTGAATGGGTTTTTTCTTCAAGGGCACATGATATAAATTCATATAAAGAGAGATTTGTTAGAGTGGATCTGGCCGGCATAAAACTATGTTGATGTGCTCATAAGGGTTCTTTATTTGCTTACATATTTTTCACATTATAGTTTATGTCTTATACTTTGTTGTACTATGTAAAAGCCAAAAGGCGTTAATGATTAAAAAATAAATAAAAATACACAAATATGTAACCATACGATATTTTAAAACACTTGACTTCTGTCCACAGTATTTATGCGCAATACCTAGTATTTGGTAGAAAAAATACTAAGTATGAAAGTATCTGACATGTTCCAAATATCTGTTTTAGTATATACGCTTCATCTCTACTGTCAACTGTCACACGACATTCGCAGACAGCCTGCGCGAACTTCTAGCAGACGAATTTGTTACATATAATATTTTAATATTCAATTCAGAATCGTGAATGTGGAAATATTCTAATCTTTAACCGAAACACCTCATATAATTTCTTTTATTTACCATGGGTAAGCAATAATTTAAAGCATGTTTTTAACAATGATAATTAATATTTA
Source organism: Halesus radiatus (assembly GCA_022606495.2). Taxonomy (NCBI): domain Eukaryota; kingdom Metazoa; phylum Arthropoda; class Insecta; order Trichoptera; family Limnephilidae; genus Halesus; species Halesus radiatus. Next base: position 14,382 of record JAHDVE020000816.1, read on the forward strand.
ATCATTTTTTTCAGTTAGTACTTATGTTATTAGTTATTATAAAATGTTTTTTGTATTTTAGGTCGAAAGTGGACACATGGTAAGCCACCCAGTATGCACCGGAAGAAGCGGGGGTTTGGTAGCAAGAAGTCAAAAGGAACACAGAACAGGTGAAAAAAAAAATATTTACCAGATTACATAATTAAACTAGTATTTGATTATGCATTTTTTTATAGTAGAATTCAAATATCATTTTTTACTTCCAGTTCCTCTGTAAATGATGTCAAACCTTGCCTGGTTAAAATTTCCAACAATGATTCATCCAATGCTGTCATCGATCTGAATGATGGAATTTTGAGCCAACGGTAAGAAAATAATTTCATTTTCAATATAGTCCCAGTTAATGAATGCATCGAACTCGAAGAATTTAGGGGAAAGCTGAATTTTTGATGGTGAATAGTACCTACTCCAGGGAGTATTTTCACAAAAGTTCCCACTCCTCCTCTCCTGTCCTGGCTGCGTATTTACAAAACCTTTACTGTTTTAGTTACGGTGAGGACTGAAATAGAGTAGCTTCTATTAGCTCTAAATCACTTACAAAACCTATACCATTTCAGACACGGTGAGAACTGTAATAGAGTAGCTTTCGTTTGTGCAAAATCATGATAGTATATAGTCTATTAGAGTACAGAAATTGACTGAAATCTCATAGACTTTATTAATGAGATTTAAAGATACATTATAATAGCAAAGTCTAGTCTAATACAGTGTAGTAACTAGTTTTCATTATCACCATTTCTTATTCCCATTAACTATCTATCTACCCAACTAACCATCATGCCGTTTTCCCATAAGGGTAGGCGGTTAAGATGGGCCGCCAAACAACTCGGTCTTGGCACACATTCCTTGCTTCATTCTCATTCATACATCATCTCATACAATAACTTGAACTCATGAATCTAATGTAAATTTATTTACTGAAAAATACGAAACATAATATCAATAATCAAAAATACAACTTGTGTAATTACTAGTGACACTGAAATCGAATTTCGGGTTCTGTTCTAGTTTTGTCCGAATCCGATAAATAAGCTGTAAAACGAAATTAGGTGTTTTATTGTTGTTAAACTTGTACAGTGTCAGTATGGTTAGTGTTAATCGAACTAATAATTGAATTAATAAAAGACATCAATTTAATGAATAAATTGTTTTACTTTACACGCTTTTTGGTTTGTTGTTATGTAACAGTTCTTCAGTGTACGCTCTTTACTTTTAACTTTAAATGAGTTTCACAAATACAAAAGTCTGTATGTTAGACAATAGACAATAACTAGTAATTATTTAAACAATAAACTTTGATAATTTATTTTTATTTTTAATATCAAACTCTTAATTAAACTTTGAACTTTAAGACAGCTTTTATCTCACAGTTAAAAAAAATAATATTAAAGCTATTTTTTAATAATAATAATTTTGTCATTGAGATCTATGCATTTGGCACATTTAACTTTAAAAGTTAGTTAGTTTAGGGTGCCAATCCAGGTTAAAGTTTTATCCAAAACTAAAATATCCCTAAGTGTGTAATCTTGTAATTGAGATCTATGCATTTGGCACATATAATTCTAAAAGTTAGTTTAGGGTGCCAAGCCAACTTAAAGTTTTATCTAAAACTAAAATATCCCTAAGTGTGTAATCTTGTAATTGAGATCTATGCATTTGGCACATATAACTATGATGGATGACTTTTTAACAGAGGAAATTGATAAGCTAACGGATGTTCCACAGTATGTTTGCGACGATTCAAAGCAATGTAATGACTTATTAAATACATTCCCAACCGCTTTCATTGTTCTACATCAAAATATTCGAAGTCTACAAAAAAACCTAGATGAATTTGTACTAACATTAAATCTTCTTAAAACACTACCGGACCTCATTGTGTTAACAGAAGCGCATTTGAATATTAATAATTCTGCCGCACTGTATGATATACCTAACTACATATACCACACGTCTACAACACCTATTAACAAGAGCAGTGGAATCACAGTGTTCATACTTAATAAACACAACAATGTTACAATCACAGAAATTCCAATGCAACTAGTAAACTGTTTAAAACTGCGTGTAAAAGTCAACAAAATTGTTTACCATGTTATCGCCGTCTACCGCACGCATGGATCTGATTCTAAAAAATTCGTAATAGAAATGGAACAATTATTAATGAATTTAAAAGATACTTGTAATATTGTCATTGGCGACATCAATATAAATATTGGAGACGGTGTATACAGCAGAGCAAAAGAAAATTATGTAAATGTAATGACATTGCTAAATTATAAATCATATAATTCTACCCGAAATGTCTTCGGACAAATCCCTTCCTGCATTGATCATATATGGTGCAACTCAAATAACACTGAAAAAAATATATCAATATTATGGAAAACCAGTATTACTGATCACTACACCTGTATATTCGCCCATAACATAGTTAAAAGAAATACCAACTCTAATCGATTTGGCGGTAAACATTATGAAAAAAAAAATTTATATCTGGAAATTTTAGGAACAAAACTTAAAATGGAAAATTGGGAATCAATATTTGAATCAGAAAATCCTAACATATGTGTAATAAATTTTGAAACAACTCTCCAAAATCATGTAAATTTATCTACAATAGTAAGTGCTTCTCAACCAAAATCTAAACATAGATTAATAAAGCCATGGATAACCCACGGATTACTAATATCAATCAGAAATAAAGAAAAATACTATCACCAATCTAAAAAATTCCCGAATGATCAAAAAATCGTTACTTTTTGCAAGAAATACCGAAATAAACTTGTACTTTTAATTAGACTGACAAAAGAAAAGTATTTTCGTGATAAAATAAAAGATGCAGGTCAAGACAGCAAAAAATTCTGGAAAATCATCAATATAATAACAAACAAAACAACAAAACAAAAATTTCCAATAGAAATTTCCTATCAGGGAATCACTTATAACACTGAAAAAAACTCACAATTTGGTGGAAATGTATTTAATGATTATTTTGCAAATGTCGATACCAATCTTGCTCAAAATATTATCTTAGACAATAATCAAACAAACCGACCAGAACAAAATCCAATTTTTGATGAAGGTTTTCAGACCTTTTCTTCAGTAACTGACAATGATGTTGAAAATGCTATAATAAGTTTAAGGGGATCAGCAAGTCCTGGGTATGACAACATTACTGTGATAACGTTGAAAGCCGTCCGGGAGCTAATCAGCAAACCAATTGCTCATATAATAAACATAAGTCTAAAGAAGAGTATATTCCCGAACAACTACAAGAAAACTATTGTCACCCCGGTTTTTAAATGTGGTGACGAAGAAAATATTTCGAACTATCGTCCCATAGCCCTTACATCAAATATAGCGAAGATTTATGAAAAAATTGTGAAGAAACAACTCAACAATTACATAAAAGAGAAGGAGATAATGAGTCCAAACCAATTCGGTTTCAGGGACAATCTCAGTACTCAGGATGCGATTGCTAAATTAACATCAACAATAATGCAAAATTTAGATAATAGAGAAAAGTGTCTTGGTATCTTCATAGACCTCCGCAAGGCTTTCGACAGCATATCACATTCCAAACTTATTGAAAAACTGAAGCAAATTGGGATAGACGGAATAGTGCTATCATGGTTCCAAAGCTATCTAAAAGAAAGATTTCAATATGTCAAAATTAATAATGCGTTAAGTGAACCCAAAACCGCATCTTTCGGTATACCACAAGGTACTGTCATTGGTCCAATTCTTTTTATCATATATGTAAATAAAATGTTCAGCCTCCCCATAGTTAGAGACATCATATCTTATGCAGACGACACTGTGGTGATCACAAAAGGAAAATCATGGAAGGAAACAATGAGAATAGCAAATACAAATCTCAATATACTCAGAACATGGTTCAACCAAAATTGTCTCTCACTAAATACTGACAAAAGATACTTCATCCCATTCTCTTTAAAAGAAAAAAACCTTGAAAACAATATTTGTATCAAAATCCATTCATCACAGTGTGCAAATAAAAAAGAATGCGACGATGCCAAATGTTTACCCATCAACGACAAAAATACCATAAAATATCTGGGTGTTTTAGTAGACAGTCAACTGAATTGGAAAGAACAAGTACTAAATACGGTAACCAGAGTAAGAAAACTTATTTACTTATTTATTAGATTGAGAAACATCCTATCATCCAATATGATAAAAATAATATACTATTCCCTTGCGCAATCCATTTTAAAATATGGTATAATCGGTTGGGGGGAACCTTTAAAACTAACCTCTTACCTGTTGAAAAGATACAGAGATTGATTTTGAAAGCCATCCTACGAAAACCATCAATATTTCCAACTACACAGCTGTTTAAATCTTTTAGAGTTCTCAGTTTAAATAAAATCTTCAAAAAGAACACATTGTTACAAATTCACAAAGACCATTTCAATTCAAAAACTTCTACAAAAATAAGTAACTGACCAAAATCACGTGGCAACTTAGAAATCCCTAAATTTAAAACTAGTGCTTTTCAACTCCATTACGCCTATCAACGTATAAAATTTTTTAATTCCCTCCCGTATAAAAATCAAAACAGAAAAAAACTATAATTATTTCAAATCACAAATCAAAAAATTATTAGATAAGTCCAACAGTAATTACGTTTTAATTTCTTCTTAATTTTTTATAAAATTCTTAATTGTAAATAATGTGTAAATTTAAAAAAAAATGCAACATATTCTCTAGAAATATTCGATCAGGTCTTTCGAAATATGAATGTACTATCTTAATATTTTGTATGCGCCTTATTGTTGTATTTCTAGTATCACATACTTTTAGTCTTTCACTAACATATTCTTGATGTACTTTTATTTATTCACTACTGTCGCTAGATGGCAGTGCCCGCAACTCAAACACGAGAAATCTTTCTCTATTGAGTTGGACATTTTTTGTAAAATAAATTTATACTTTTTTTTTGTAATTATCTATTATATCTGTATTATTAAATATTCTATATGTAATTCTTATATTAAAAAAAAAACTCTAAAAGTTACTTTAGGGTGCCAAGCCAACTTAAAGTTTTATCTAAAACTATAATATCGCTAAGTGTGTAATCTTGTAATTGAGATCTATGCATTTGGCACATATAACTCTAAAAGTTAGTTTAGGCTGCCAAGCCAACTTAAAGTTTTATCTAAAACTAAAATATAATTAATAAATTAAAAATTACTTTGTAATCTCCACTTTATTAATATATACATATCAATAAAGTAAATAAGTGTTCTTTATATTCCTGATGAGGAAAGCTTCGCTTTCGGAACATGTTGATATGTATGTATTTTTAAAGTGGTGATTACAAAGTATTTTTTAATTCCTTTATTAATAATGACGCCCAAAAGTGAATACCAATCTTTTGAGAAAATTATAAAATATCGTATTTCATTAATAAAATAATCTAGCCAAAAAAATATACATAAACATAGAAATAATAATAGTTTTTATGTTTATCATCTGTCTATACTTGACATTATTATTTTTTAGTATTCCGTATGTCCTGATGAGGAAAGCTTCGCTTTCGAAACACGTCGATTTTTATATATTTAATAAGTGGTGTTTAGAAGGTAATTTTTAATTCATATATTAATAATGACGCCACAAAGTGAATACCAATCTTTTGAAGAAATTATAAGAATTCAAATTACCCGTTTCATTCGTCATCTTAATGTGTCCCCGTCGCTTTCGCTTTCATGTTACCAAAGCTAAACTGTTAGCGAACAGATGGTGACGGAATAGTCTTTGTGTTCAAGTTTTGTTTTCACCACTGAAAAATCAGGGCTGTGCTAAAGTGAGCACTTCGACAGAACGCTGACACAGGCCCTTATTTTAAATGCAGAAATAGATGTCGTAAGAGCCTATATAAAATTAGTTTATTCATTTGATGACATCATTTTAACTTGTACAAACAGTGAATGGGTTTTTAGAGAAGTGCTTAGCCGATCTGGAAGTAAAATAATGAATGCTCAATTTTCATTGGAACATTTAGTAAGTAGAGTTTTTAAAATATTTGTGTATGGATAGTTTTGACATTCTACTTTCTCACGTGTTAGACCAGTCCCCGCTGGAGAACCACACTGTGCACCTAATAAGAGCAGTTGCTTCTAAATATTCAGATGTCAGGTTTTAAAATCGGCTGTGCAGTGAGGCAGTATTTTAATAAATGGACACTGATTATCAACTAGTCGGTTAAGACAATTTATCACATCTGTATCATACTATAATATTTAATATTATTTTTGTTTTTAAAAAAATTTTAACATAATTATGTACTAATAAATTTTATTGTTTATATTTTTATGTTCCTTAAATAAACAAAAATAAACATAAATTCTTTTCATGATTTACGACTATCTACCTACTCACAACAAAATACCTAATTTACTTATTTTGTGGCGATCCTGCTAGTGATGGTATGCAGTTTTTAGATCACACCTCCTTGCACCCTTGGTCAAAAACTGACTTCAACATCTCGCAAAGTGAGGTCTCTTGGTATATTGTTACTCTAAGGCCAAGACCTCATAGTGTTTTGAACTTCGTTCTATATTCCGCTGCCGATATTCCATCAAAAGTTTTGGTAACTGTCCGTGTATCCTCTAGATGTCTCCGCTGATTTGTTATGAACTAACCAAAAGGCGATTCACTCGCTTGATGCAAATATATTGATGCGTGAAACTAAATGTCTTCTTTTTTTGATTCACCCGCCTTTTTGAACATACTAACCATACACCCCACTCCGCCCGCTTCACGCGCCCTGCGATGTTAGAAAAAGACGCAGAAGTGTCAACTGGATTTTGGAATCGCAGGGAGCCGAGCAAATGCATTCCTCTTAAGGCTAAACGAAACGTAATACGTGCTCACAGATGGCGCTAATTTAAATATAATAAAAAAACTTAGCCCGTAATGCTTTTAAATATAGAAATGAAATGTTTGATGGCGGGTATTTTTTAATTCTCTGTACATATGTAAAATTGGTAACTTGTATCTACCTTTGAGAGTCAGATCGCCAAATGAGTCATTTTTTTTTTTTTTTTTTTTTTATATGAATACCTCACAAGAGTCCCAACTGCTCCCAACCGTCTGGAGCCAGTGAGACTATGGCATTCCCAATTGGGGAATGTTGTGAGGCTGAAGGCATTGGGGAGGGGAAGGAGAAGGGGAAGAGGAAGGTTGGGAATACCTGGCTATTCAGATCTGGTCACCAAACACAGCTAAAAGCCATTTCAAGCAACGTTTCAATTCTGAATGGTGGTCTTTCACCAGGGCGATACTGAGAGTATCTTCCACTCTGGAATTGTCAGTCATATGTGTTGTGTTGTAATATTCAAAATAATAATATTGATTATTTTCTGTATAGATCAAGACGTGATTTATCCATGGCAGCCGGAATCAGTACTCCAAACAAGGTATGTTTCAACTAATATCCAGCAACTATAGACATGAATACTGTTCCAATGTTGATACAATATTGCCAGTTTTACCTATCAATAATTTTGTTGTTATATACGGTCAAACTTATTTATAACGAGCACAAGGTGACCGACTATATTTGGTCCTTATAGCCATTATGTGTTATTTATTTATGCAATTTGTACAAATATTAATATTATGTGTACAATTGCACCGCTTATGCAGTATATATACAATGCCAAAAACCCTGTAAATGCGTTATAAGACACAAAAAACAGATGGATTTTTTGATCCACCGTATTTAGGAAGAATTAGCTCTGCCCGCAGGTGAGTTCACAAATAAGTTTGTGCGGCTCGCTCGACTGTACAGGAGGTTGCGATGACACCGTCGAGAGTGAGATTACAAAAAAATTTATTTGATTCAGTATCTCACTGTTAAATATGTTACCGTTAAATCAAAAAAACAAAATTTTTGAAGAGCAATATACCTCTAGTCATACCCAAGATATAGACAGATAGGTATAGCCAAGTGTATCGTTCGTTGAGATGCAGCAAAAATAAAAATTTCTTGTGAGCTCTTTTAATGCACAAAATGTAAGTTAGTTCGCGTGGCACCCAAATGATAAAATTCGACTCCAATTCACTTACCACTAACGTGTTGTATAATAATCTCAGTGTTTGCTTGTTATGAAAAGAATATGAATTCCGAATTATGAAGCCTAGAAGCTTGTATGCTCTGCTTACTAAATCATTGATCTGTTGGTGGAAAGTTAATTTACAGTTGTAAATAATGCTTAGATCTTTGATTGGTTTAGGCGTTGGAATTTTTTTTCATTATTTTTATACTTAAATACATATGGCTTTTTCGATCTGGTTTATATATCTGAAGAGGTTTAAAAAAAACTTATGTACCTACGTACCAACTCTACTATCAATATATTCGCTCATGTATAATAGATAACAATCAACAGTGTGCACAATCGTTCTACATAAAATGTCAAAATACATAGTTTAAAATCCATGTGAATCAATAAATTTATCAGTTAATGTGTTAAACGTGGAACAGTGAAGTGAAGTATACACTTTAATTGACTTTAAACGATCTCGAAATACTTATTTTTATGTGAATTAAATCTGTTAAGTAACAGTTGTTGTTGCCGCTACAAAACCATTTGGTTATTAAAACGAATTTTTTTTTTATTAAAACCTTTGTAACTTTAAAAAAAAAAAACTTAAATGCTGTCGCTGTGCATAGGAACATCAGACGAAAACTATAATAATATCTCAAAAATTTATAGTGTTCAAGTTTGCATGACGGAGGATCCTTGGATGTCACAGTACAACAAAATATATGATACAAGATCAAGGTCTCTAACTTATACGCCAAAATAAGTAATACTTTCAACTGAGTTTGCCAGTTTAAGCCAAGAAATTAATCGCAAATTTGACCAACGAGAAGGAAGGTATGTACTATTATCAGTGCAAAACAATAAAATATTGCAGTCAATAAATTTTTTCTCCAAGCAATATGACGATATCTTTAAAAACTACAGAAACTTGAAAATTAATTCCTGGGATTTGAAAGAAAACAGCAAAAAAATTGCGAACTTGAAGAAAAAATCATTACAGAACAGATAAGATTAGCAAAAAACTTAAATATTTCAATCATAGGCATACCGGAAAACAAAGAAGAAAATCTCAGGATTTTTTATATGCAATTGTAGTAAATATATTTGTCTTCCAGTTTGTGCCATTTATAAAAAATCACTAACAGACGGAATGTTTCCTTTCAAATAGAAATCGGCCGTTATCACACCCATCTTTAAAAATGGCGATAAACATGATGTTAAAAAATACCGTTCAATTTCCCAACTTCCTATTCTAAGCAAAGTTCTTGAAAAAAATTTGTATTTGATCAATTATACTCGGCTATTTCCACAATCATCACATCGAATCGGCATGGATTTATGAGAGGTAGGTCTGCAACATCCAACCTGGCCCTTTTTACTAACTTCTTGCATAGCAAGATGGATGACAAAAAGCAGGTTGATACTATGCATACAAACTTCTCTATGGTCTTTGACTGCGTAGTTCACTCGATTCTTTTAAAAAAGCTTGTCATACATGGCGACCTGTTTAGATGGATTAAGTCTTACATTAGTAGTCTAAAAACATATTTATTTAAAAGTGGCTACAAACTTTAACGCGATGTAAAGCACCCTTTAGGTGATTTGATCATTGTACTAATTAACACGTTCATTGCTAACTAAAATTCGTACATATTAATGCCATGCTGAGAACGTATGGACGTAAACGCTGCTTTATGCACGACAATGACAAAACGCTTCTAACGACCGGTATGAATGACGGATCTATTCAAACTGCCGAACAGTGACAGTGCCTAGCACTGAGGCTAGAAACGACTCAAAACCACATGGCTGCGTCTGTTTTAGACCGGAAATGGAACAAACGGCGCAACGCGTGAGGCGCGTTGCGCGCATGCCGGTCAAATTACTGTCAACGCGTGACGCGCGGTGTCAGCAATGAACGTGTTAATATAATAAATGATCATTTGAAAATTGATCATTTATTATATTAGTAACCGTAATGAGGTAATCTTAATCAACGGTGTCTTCTCAAAGTCTATCGAGGTAATATCGGGTGTTCCCCAAGGATCCCACCTCGGTCCGCTTATGTTGTTCGTTCTCTCTCTGACTGCGAAGCGTTACAAAGTGACTTGGACAGACTTTGCAAATATTGCGAAGTTAACTGTTTAAATATCAACATTTCTAAATGTCATACTAAGACATTTATCAGAAATAAACATAAAATCAAGTTTCTTTTCTTATTCACTCCACAACGAACCTATCATATCTAAAACAGATTTTAAAGATCTTGGCGTTTTCCTAGATAGCAAACATACCAACTCACGGCAGTCCACCCTTAGGTCAGCAGCGTCATCATCTATCGGCAGGTTGAAGGAACCAAAGCGCACACCTAATACTAAGTTCGGGGATTGTGCTTTCGGAGTGTCAGGACCTAAAGCCTGGAATGAACTGCCGCATGACTTAAGTATTATCAAAGACTCAACAGAATTCAGAACTAAACTTAAAACACATCTTTTCAGACAATCGTATCCATAAATTGAAGAAATTCACCTGTAAATTGCTTAGCTAGGCTAGCCGGTTAGTAGTTACCTAAAGTCATTAAATAAATAAAATAAAAAAATTCACGCATCGGTGCGCAAATGCGTCCACAGCCCGCAACACTGTAAATAACCAAAGTGTAAAATAAAAAAATAAAAAGTTAATATTTATTAAAAGCTTCTTACGCTTTTTAAGGTAATTTTATAGATATTTTTGAGTCCTAAAATTCATTTTATGAATACTTTCCAGTCCTAAAAATTATAAGTATCTCAATAAATACCAACTCTTCTTATGCCACCAATCTTCTAATAAATGTAACATCAATAGAAAAGGAGTAACAAATAACCGTGTAAAACTATCATCTCTATAAATAAATTTTCTAATAAAACTGTGTTCGTCTGAAGCGACCTGCCAGGTAAGTATGTTTTTCTGTATCTGTTTGTACATAATTAGTTACGAAATATTTGTACAGCGCCCTTGAGGTGATTTTTCACAAAAACGGCGCTATACAAATCATCCAATTATTATTATTATATTTAATAAGCATATTGATTCAATCGTTCACAGGTCATACAAAAGGCTTGGTTTTGTTTTACACATAAGCAAAGTGTTCATAAAACCGTGACCAATCAAAATATTATATTTTTCACTAGTAAGAGTCCACTGGAATATGCCTCACCAATTTCTAATTCTCAGTATAAAGTGTACATTGATAGTGTAGAATGAAATCAAAAGAAATTTATAAAATATCTCCCCTACAAATTCAACAATAACTTTTGTACCTTTCAATATTTGCAATTAAGGCAAACAGTAGGCTGATTTAACATTTCTACATAGAATTCTAAATAATAATATCGACTGCACCGAGCGTCTGTCTCTAATTAATATCAACATACTTTTGAGACATACCCGCCATACAGCACTATTCCATACGTATAGTTACAAAACAAATGCAGCTGCAAATTCGCCAATTAATCTTGCTCTTCATTCATTCAATAATATTTACCTAAGCAACTCTAACATTGATATTTTTTCGGATTTATTAACCACATTTAAAAAGAGCATCTTGATAAATATATAAACTTCTCAATGTGCATACGGCATCACTTCTATAATAAGTGGACCACCACTTATCACCTATAAGCACCTATAAACACACTAACACATACCCACAGCTTATACACTACACATGTCACCATAAATACATTTATAAATAAGACATCACAAGGAAACATATCATAGGTGTCCACTAAGCAATTTTAAGTTCTGGAAATTGTTTCTCACTGTAACCAATGTACTGTTTTGTTTCTATAATAAAAAATAAATATATTTTTTTAATAAATTTCTAGTTATTTTGTGGCGTAATAATTAAAAAGAATTACTTTGTTTACACCACTGTTTTTAATATATAAATATCAACATGTGTCGAAAGCGAAGCTTTCCTCATCAGGATACACAGTATACTAAAAATACTGACAAGTAGTAGATACATATTTATGTTTGTAATTTGTCTATTCATACATTATTATTTTCTATGTTTATCACATGTCTATGTTTGATAAAGAAGATCAAAAATTTGACTTAATTTTAAGAAATAAAAAAAAAGATTGATTACCTCCGTGTTCTAATTCATCATTTAATAAAATAATTAAGTAAGTAATAATCGAGTTAAATAAATTATGAGGTAAATAATAATAATTTGATAATAATGTGTATCCTGATGAGGGAAGCTTTGCCTCCGAAACATGTTGATATTTAAATATTAAATAGTGGTGTTATATACAAAACATTTCTTATTCACTTTATTAAAAATGAGACCACATAGTAATTTAACATTTATTGAAGAAATAATAATTTGATTTATAAAAATTATACTAAGAAATAGACATGGGGAGATCCATTCCCAGTAGTGAATCGATTCTGTCTTCACATAGTCTTGTGAATTGCTTTATTTAATTTATTCCTTTAATTCATAAAAATATATAATAATAAATAAATGAAAACGGGATTTTTTCGCATTGCAAATTGCACTTGTGTTGGAAATAACACATTTAAAAATTAAATTAACACGAAAAATGTGTGTACACCTCAATGTAGAAAATAATGGTTTCGTTTTTAAAGACAATATTACGCATGGAACAAAGATGCACCCTACCGAGTACGGATTCCTTCGAAAATTCCCACCCGACTAGTGAAAGTGATGGCTTGGCTGCACTGGCTGGGACTAACATGAACGGAATCGCAGCGAGCATTGAGAAATGAATTAGATACTATTGACTAGTGTCTCTAAGTGACTTGACTAACTTGCGTCTTGCTGACCTACTATGGACAGACTCGATATCGACGGACCAGAGACATAGTGAATACGATGCCACGACTGATTATGGAATACATTTCTTAGGGAATACGGTCTGCGAAAGTGAATATGCGCTGGTCGGAATTACTGACTGGCTGATTAGAGGGGTTTGCCGCTACGGACGATGACCTACGGGTTTTTATGGATTGTGGTGCGGGTTCTATATGTTAGAAGGAGTCTTGCACACTGTACAATATCTCTGGCGACTTTGCGATGATGCCCATAGTATCAGCGTCATAATTATGGTGCCACGCATTAAATAATCACAAGGTTGCAAGGCCTAAGCTAAGAAATTGAGAATCAGATTGGGTATGTCACGAGATTTAATTTATTCATTTAATTCATTCACTCAATTTCACCCATGTCTACCAAGAAATGATAGAACAAATTTCAAAATCTTCACATGGGTTTTGCCTTGCATGCCTCGCAACGCCGGTCGCAGCCTGCCTTGGCTGACTGCACCTACTCTTTGTTCGGTCGCTAAATCCACGCACCCCCTTGTTCCCTTTCGTGCTGTGTCCACCGCATCACCAGCGGTGATGACGTCACAAGAGCATGTTAGCCCTTAATGTTTTCCAATTGGGAATGTTCACGTTCATCGTCGGTTGTAAAGTTCGCCCCACATGACTTGGTGACCCAGTATTTGAAGCCACTGCATAGAAAGGCTCGGCCGTCTTATCCTAAAGTCGACCCTTTCCCACTCATCTTCAAAACGCTGGGCAAGTTGGATGTGTGCATGATAACGCTTCTTTGATACTATATTTTGTAAGTTCGCGAATGCACTCTTACCGCCATCTAGCCATGTATTAATAAAAACATTATGATAGCTGACCATGCGTATAATATACGCTTTATAATTTCTTCATGTCACATTATTGTACCTACCAAAAAACGCTTTCATGTAATATTGCCATTGCTTTATATCTTCTCACTCTTAAATTTCATACACCCCAACTATCTCACTCACACACCAATCATTGTTTTAAATATTATTATTTTACAGTGGTTATGAGCCACACTACGTGCACACATGTATAGAGTTGTACCAAACCTTCAGTGATGTTAGATATGTTGTGATAACATTGCTGGTTACCTGGAGCCATTTCTGATAACCTAACCTATTTCAGTTTGGTTATTATAATATTTTAGATCTTGTAGAGACATGGTTCCAGAGTGATTGGATAACAACCCAGACTAGTGCTAAAAAGACCGGCACTAGGGATATTGTGATTGTTTTATTTGCTAGTTCTTTACGTATAAATATTTATTACTTACAATTCAATTTTTAACCTCACTAGGACTAAGCCTGTATCGAGGTTAACAATTTTTAAAAAATAGATAGAATAAAAGTAACATAAAAGAATTTATAAATTACTAGACTTTGTAGACTTATAATATTCGAATATCGAAGGAACATTATTGTCACAAAAATGTTTCAAACAGAGGAGCTCGAAAGTAGTAAACATGTAGGGTGACTGTATTAGTGGTGGGTGAAGCGGCTCAGTTTAGTGAGCCGGATCACTAAATCAGCTCTCTGTAAAGACAATCCACATGAAAACTGGACGAAAAAAGTATCGTGTAAGAGCATCTTGGACGTCTTTAGGAGGGCCAAGGGAGCGAGGGAGAGGGCATGGTGTGGGGGGACGCGAACCGTTGTTCAAATGAGCCAAATCACCGAACCGGTAGACTACAAAGAGGTGATTTAGTGATCGAGCTCACTAAACTGAGCCGCTTCGCCCACCACTAGACTGTATTAATATTGGATCTTATGTAAATATTATAATAATGAAAGAAATGTTGGTAATCTTCGGCTAACACAAACATTTTAACAATTTTTTAAAGGTAAACAAGAAATTAGACTATTCTACTCGATTATTATATTCTGGAAGACTGTTAAATATAAGTGGAGCCTGATACAACTTTGACCTTAAGAAGATTTAGTATGAATTGCCACAAAGTTCAGACCAGAGCCAATTCTAGTAGTTCGAATTTGTTGTGTTCTTTCTGCAATATTAAGGTTTAAAAAAAATTACATTTATTTTCTATTTATAAAGAAGAATTTCCCAGGAGAGCGGTATTTGTTTTGTATACAAATCTACAGTTTTATTCCGAGCTTGATGAAATTTTGCACACTTGACCTTAAAAGCAAGAGGAAGGTCACTGTCGATAAACCACCACATCTCCCTTTCCCACCCCTTAAAGTAAAATTTTGTTACTTCTTGATAAAATTTTGCACACTTGACATTCAAATTTAGGGGAAAATTACTAGGTAAGGACATCACCACCTCAAAAATTTTCTCCAAACCATTCATAACCCCGGGTACTTCAGCTAGTTCCTTGAACATAACTTTAAGAATTAATTTTTGAGCACTTTTAAGTATTCCTACATTAGTCTTTAGGCACTTTTGATGGTACTTCGTTTGCCATAATATATATCATTCTCTAACCTCTTTCGTTATCGTCTCCCCACCTCACAGCTGCAGCCGGCCACGCAGCCGGCCCTGCCAGCCCTGCAGTCTGCCCCGCCCGTCTTGCAGCCGGTCCTGCCTGCCTTGCAACCGGCCCCGCCTGCCCTGCAACCGGCCCCGCCCGCCCTGCAACCGGCCCCGTCTGCCCTGCAGCCGACCCTGCCCGCCTTGCAGCCGGCCCCGTCCGCCTTGCAGCCGGTCCTGTCCACCCTGCTGCCAGCCCCGCCCACCTTGCAGCCTGCCCCGCCCGCCCTGCAGCCGGCCCTGCTCGCCCTGACAAATGGCCCTGACACGAGTGGGATAAAGGTAATTCCTAAACAAAAATTAAGAATTGTTTCTCGGTTAACACGTTCATTGCTAACTAAAAATCGTACATATTAATGCCATGCTGAGAACATTTGACTGAAAGGTCGAGCGAACTAAAGGGTGTTTACATGAGCATAATATTGTATAGACATCATAATTTACTGTTTTTTTTTCAGAAAGAAAACGAGAAAGAGGAATGTGTAATGTTTTATTTATTATGGCGAACTAAAGGAGTATAGTAAAGGAATAAAGTAAAGGAGTAGAAGTAACAGACGGCGCAACGCGTGAGGCGCGTTGCGCGCATGCCGGTCAAATTACTGTCAACGCGTGACGCGCGGTGTCAGCAATGAACGTGTTAACTTGTAACACGACAACGGAGGAAGTGATTGCCCATGTTAAAACAAATGCGGCTCTGAGCTGCACTGCCGAGTAGTACATAAACCCTCTGTACTTTACGCTTTTATTTGTACAATAAAGATATTAAATGGCCAAAAAAAAGTTCTCAAAAAATATTACTACAGCTTTTATTTGATTGACAAAAAAATTTCTTCAATAGGTATGTTGTCAAAACATCTGAATTTGTACTGGAAATCGCTGTGTTTGGAACGAAGCCAATGTTGGTGAGGGTTATAGTACACCAGTCGGTTTGCGACCGTATGGTCTTCTGGTCTTTGAACCAACCTAATTAATAATATGTATACATTACAGGAAGAAATCACGGTGGCCGAAATAGACAAAGTGACGGTGCCCTGTAAGTGCCGATTATGTCTCAAAGAAATCACTTCACACGCCACACCGATCTGGGGAGACTCTGGAATTTATGAGAAAGTAATCAGATGCTCTGCTGTGACGGTGCTTGAAACTGATATGTTCCAGTTTGTATGTCAATATTGTAATAAATACCTGGACTACATTAATAAGTTTCAACAAATATGCCTAAAGAGTAATGAGATATTTCTTACATTAAGCTTTTTAAAAGAAGAGGACCCTTTCCAAGATTCTTTAAATGAAAATGAAATTATTATTGAACCACTGAGTAAATACGAATGTAATGTAGAAGAAATCGACTTTCACGGCAAGGAGGAAGTCTTTGACACTGCTACAAACTTTGAGAATGAAGGTACATATTGTAATACATATGAGTCACGGAGTTCCAAACCCGATCAGAAAATTTTCGCTAGTTTTGATTCATTTACAAAATAGTCATTGGAAGTAAATATTATATTTATATTTTTCGCTAAATATCAAAAGAATAATGTAATACGAGATATTTAACAAAATTGCACGTAAATTCTTTCCTAGAGCAAGTTTTGTAACTCAATGATTCATATACTATACATATACATAACATCTTTTGTGTCTCTACCAGAGGTTGTACAGCCTTTTTTTATTTACCCTTCATAATAAATACATAATATTATATATGTAAATATGTATATAATATTTATTATTTGCAGGCTGATTGCCTGATGGCAATTTCAACCAACCGATGCTTAATGAAAGTGTGTAGGATATTGAACTCAATAATATTTATGTTGCCACATAATATGTAATATGGCAATAAAATAGAATTGTTTTGCAGATGAAATGGAGCTGGAATATCCCTGCGCGGAGTGTCCCATGATATCTTTCCAAGAAGAAGACTATCTTATCCATCAGAAATCTCATAAAGTGAAAACGAAAGTAAGTTAAGCTACTTTAGTTATTATTTAGTTGATTGGGTAAGATATAAACCAGCAGCGGCAAGCAACTTAACAGTCCATCAACTTTAACAATTACCCTACCACGGCTGTACTGCAGAGACAATATTTTAATCATTGCAATGGGCGTACTTCCCCCGACAATTGCACCCTTCTAACCCAGTTTAGATAAGTATCAAGAGTGAAGATGTAATATATGTATGTCGTAAACATACAACGAAAAGTGGCCAATTCACAATCCCTGTCCGTTGACAAACTAGACTGAAGCCCTTTGAATAAACACAAACTCAGCAATTTCTAAGGGTAATTAACTCACATTCACACTTCGTTAAAAATGAACTGTCTGATGAGTCAGATGTCTTCACTCACCTCTGGTACGCTGATACAGCCTACCCCCACCAGATGTTTCAAAATGGTGACCCCTAAAGTAACAACATTAATTCGGATACCATGGTATCCGCGGTCCTTAATGGGTTAAAATAGTTCCAATCAATTTAGCAAACTGAACATGGATTATTGTATTAAACATAAATGTATTTTTTAAGGTCTATTCACATTTACCAACCTCCCCGCAGTGTAGAACAGTACAGTACAGGAACGGCACAGATGCGAGTATTCACATTACACTGTGTAGCACAGACGCGTACGGCTGTCAACTGAGCGTTAGCATCCGCCACAACATGTTTGAGGATTTTATAATCCTATTCCCATATTTATTATTATTTTATCAATAATTTTTCAATGTCCATCTTGGATTTAGCACTATCTGTGTCTATTGATGCCAACTGACAGTGACGCCAGGGTGATTCTGCTAATGGTGATGTGTTCATATTAACTGGGCAGACGTCACAGCCGTCAGCACCGCCAAAATATTCTTGCTGACAAGTTACGGTTACATACGCTGTTATATGAATGTGTTCATAGGTAATATAAGCAACTAATGTTGTTGTGTCTGTATTGTACTGTTCTGCACTGGGCGGTGCTCGTAGATGTGAATTGAACTTAATTCTATTTTCCTTGTTTTTGGTCTGATTTGAGCATTATAGTATTACCTGGTTGATCTCCTTTTAGTTACTTTTTCCTAATCTTTGGATTTTTGTTGGTTCCTTTGTTTTCTTATGTGTTTTAAATATTCAGATTCCATTGGCAATGCTGCTGATGAATGTATCTTTTTTCAATTCGTTTTTGGCAGACATGTTCATTTTATTTTCATTAGAAAAAGGGACTCGAATGACGAATTGAAGGCTTCGAAGTTGCATCATGTGCTTCAATGTGTTTTTCTCCCTTGCTTAAACAGAGGTTTACCAGAAAGTCGTCTACTTAGGAGTGATTTGTCAATTTAAAGTTGTTTAGCTGCTTTATGAAGTGACATTTCTTCGGTTTTGACGAGCCGCATGGCTGTACAAAGGTCATCTTCAAAACTTTTTTTTTGTTTATTGTGTTTTCGTGGTATTTTGGAGTTAAGATTGGTCCTTGTATAGTCTCGTTTTTACCGACATGCTGTCTTTAATTTGCCCCGTGTGACTTTTCAATTTTACTCCATAGAATAACATGTCCTTTCCACTTAAAGCTTAACGCAATACTGATTCATGTCTGTGTAGGTGGACACAACGTGTGCTAGCGTCCATCGAAACTGCAACCACCAACATGCCGTAGTAGGAATTTGCAATATAACAAAAGTTTGTCTGCCAAGTTAACATTTTGTGAAGATAATTGAGTATACTTTTACATCATTTTGTTGTAAGCATTCATGGTAATAAAATTAACATTTTTATAATGGTAGTATTTACTTTATAATATGTAGATATATCTAGTATTTTTTGTTCTCATTTTGAAATAGGTTTTGAATTAGAAATAATTTAGTCTTTTTTTTTACACATCTTTTTTACTCCCTCCCTAACCCTATATGAAGCAAAATATGCTTTAAATTAAAGATATCCTAACTTGCGAAACAATTAGCCTGCGTCCATGCAAAGATCCTGACCCTCAATTTGCCAACAAACATGTACTTTGAACCGGCTACTTTTCGTAGTATGCTCACGATATGTATATATTTTTATTATTGTGACATCTGTGTATTTTACACAACCAAATAGTATACAGTGAAACTCTATTAAGAAGTTTTCCAAGGGTGGAAAAAAAAAACTTCTTATTTGGGAAAACCTTACATGTAGGATAAATTGGGCCATTTTTCAAATTCAGACTTCAAGGGACTGAAAAAACCAACTTCTTAAGCATGAAAACTTCTTAAGTAGGGATTTCTTAAGCGAATTTCACTGTATTTTATTAGTAGACGTTGGATTATAAAAAAAATGCAAAACCGAACTCAGAAGTTTTGGTTTACAACAGATGGCCTCCATGGTCGCGGGTTCAAATCCGGGCGTGCGCAAGTAAATTTTATTTAATTAATTTGTGCTGTTTCACAATCAATTAATTTAAAAATAATATATAGTATATTTCCGCACGTTCCAGAGTGGAAGATACTCTCAGTATCGCCCTGGTGAAATACCACCATTTAGAATTGAAACGTTGCTTGAAATGGCTTTTAGTCGTGTTCGGTGATCAGATCTGAAAAGCCAGGTATTTCCCCCACCTTCCTCTTCCTCTTCTTCCCCTCCCAGATACCTTCAGCCTCTCAACATTCCCCAATTGGGGATGCCATAGTCTCACTGGCTCCAGACGGTTGGGAGCAGTTGGGACTCTTGTGCGGTATTCATATAAAAAAAAAAGAAAGATCACGTGTTTAGGTCATTTTAATAGTACCATTCAGTATGAAGGTATTAGTTGTTAATAGCCAATATGTGATTGTAAGTTATGAATCAGGTGTAAAACTTGTTAACCAACTACCTAAGTTGATAAATAGGCTAGTGCGATTTTGGCCATTCTGTACACATTTACTTTTGTTTTTTTTTTCTGACTGTTCTGTTATTCTATTTGCTGATTGTTAATAAATGTGGGTCACTAACAACTTTTTTTCATTACAGAGAATTATTCGAATTGATTTGTGTCCAATTTGTGGAAAGATTATTAAAAAAAAGCCATTTGTGATGCATATGCGGTCTCATACACACCCACCCCAACCTAAAGTGTGTGACGAGTGTGGCATGAAGCTTTCTGGACCTGATGCTCTCAGGCAACACAAACAACGCCACCAGCTCAAAGTGCTACGCGACTGCACACTATGTGGAAGTAAATTCACATCCAACAATACTCTTAAAAATCATTTGGATAATGTACACAACCAAAAGCCACCAAGCAGTTGTCCTTATTGCGACCGGAAGTTTAACTGCCCGTACAACATGCGAGTCCACCTGCGCACGCACACAGGTACCTACTTATATTATTATACAGTGTAACCCTCTTATAAGGTTTTTTAAGGGACAGGAAAAATTCTTATCTGGGAAAACCTTGTATTATGTAGGATAAATTATGCTGTTAAATTTAATTTTCAAGGGACCGAATTGCTTATCTGTTCAAGAAAGAATATCTATATTTGATTTTTTTATCAATTTCACTAGAAGTAAGGGAAAATTGAGCTTACTTTGGCCACACGGATACGCCCATAACACACTTTTGTCAGTTATTTTCTTCAGTGAGTAAATAAAACAGATTTTAATATCAACACAGCTTTTTTTAGTATAGAAAACTTTACTCTTACAAAAATGTTAAGAAATCAAACTACAAGTATTATGATGCATCGGTATTGATAATAATTTATTAATTATTGACAATTAAAGTGTCGTGTTAATAACAATCAACTTTTAGAGAAGAAATTGTTGGTTTGTTTTGAGGTTAATTAATTCAACATCATTTACTTGTATTGTTTAGTTTTGTGAAACAATTAAAATGCTAACCGAAACACCTAGGTTTTCGTTATTCATACGATCTGTCATTTTTTTTAGTGGCCCGGTGCCGGGTCACGACCTGTCATTTGGGTAACACTGGTTTAGCAGGTACAAATTCCCATTGTGTGATGTTCCAAGAGACGGTCAATATAAATATGTAGTCAATAAAGCTTCAATAAAAATTCTCATCATTCATCGTCAATAAGAAGTCTTAAATGGCAATCGCTTCAATTGCCTCTGTAAACGATCAATGAGCATCATTGACAATTCATATTGACCGTTTCGGGGCGCTTAAAACAATATATTTGTTAAATGTGAATACCGCACAAGAGTCTCAACCGTTTCCAACCGTCTGGGGCCAGTGAGATTATGGCATTCCCAATTGGGATATGTTGTGAGGCTGAAGGTAGTGAGGAGGGGAAGGAGATGGGAAGAGGAAGGTGGGGAAGTATCTGGTTATTCAGATCTGGTCACCAAACATGGCTAAATCCATTTCAAGTAACGTTTCAATTCTTAATGGTGGTCTTTCACCAGGGTATCTTCTTGATGAGCTTTCTTGCGTTCAGTGTAGGACATAACCGCCCTCAATTTTTTCCTCATTTGCCAATCCTTGGCAACTCTCACCCATCTGAAGTTTGTTAAAAAAAAACTTTAATTAGAATGACATTAAATACTTACTTTTAAAACTTTTCATCAGAGAAATGTGTAAATAGCTTAAATATTCATACAGTAACGCTGGTGTGTCGACTTGGGAGCGGATGGAAGTTTTAGAATTGTACAGGGAAGGGAAGGTTCAAGTTAGTTGTTTGCGTTTCAGGAGAAGCGCCGTACTCGTGTCCGGACTGTGAGAAAAGTTTTGCGCACCGTGTGACCATGAAGCTGCACCGGCTGAAGGAGCACAAGGTCAACATGTTCGACCCTCCCACCCAAAAAGATGGACACAAGAGAAAAAGAAGAAGAACAAACAAAATGGGCAATGTGGCACCAAGTCCAGATGCTTAAATATTTTTTAAAAAGTCAGGATTGTGAAACCACAAATTTTATATATAAATATTACATAACCGATTTGTGCTTGGGTGTGAATCGGTTCCCTATTTGACCTATCTCAATCATCTTCAAATCTATTTTACATCTAAACCACTTTTTTTTACATCTTAAATCAGTGATGCACAGCCTTTTTCAGCCGGAGGACCAGTTTATCCATTTTAAATATGTTCGCAGGTCGCTGGGCGTACTTACACGGCTAACTTTGCAGTCGGTGGTGTCGGTAGTGTAGATTTTTCAATGTGATTACTGTACAAATGTCCCAACTGTCCAGATCCAGTTGGTATATATCTATCATAAACCGAAAATTTATCTAGACACCTACCTAAAAATAGCATTTCATAATAACTTAATGCTAAATTTTTGGAAGCTATATTAACATATCGACATTTTAACCATTTTGTATTCTGTAAAACGATAACCATTTAATAAAGCAATCATAGAACGGACGATAAAAGTGCCGCGGGTAAAAATGTCAAATAAATAAATGTTATTGAAATATTAATTAATCTGAATATTTTAAGATGTATAAAAATGCTTGTAATTTTGGTCAACTGAATTGAAGACAGATAGTTTGTCGCAATACGCTTTCCTATTTTTGTAAAACAAGAAAGGAAACCATTAAATATTTTGTTCACATCACCTGGAGATCCGGACGATAGTTATTTTTTAAAAATTTATTTTTTTATTTAAATTTTTTTTTTTATTTATTATTTTTTTTTAAATTTTTTATTTTTATTTATTTTATTTTTTTTTATTTTATTTATTTATTTTTTTTAATTTAATTTTTACAAGAGAAAAAATACAATTCAAAAAAGTCCCGATAAACTACTTTTTGTAGTTTGTCTAACGGGAGCTTGTTATTTATAACATAAAATTTACAGACAAGGTTACAAAATATGTAAAATAAAAACATTAAAAAAAAACAATATATAAAATAAAAACATAAAAAACATATGTAACAAGCTTAAAACAAATATGTATCTATCAAGAATATTACTCTATAATATTCTGCAAAACATATTAAAAAAATGGATAAAATAAAAGCATAAACGAAAGCAATAAATCATAAATAAAATAATATTTATTTAATTCTAATACAAATAGCTCCTTTCAGATAGCCAAGTTTTCAATGTGTTTATTAATGGTTTAGTTTTAATACAGTTTTTTATTTCAGCGGGTAACATATTTATACAACTAGGAATTATGTGTTCTAAAGTTCTTTGTCCATATTTGCATTTATGCTCAGGAACCATTAATTAAACAAGAATCAAAACTCACTTCCGTTACTACTATGTTTTCAGAAACAACATTTGGTCGTGTATTTCTGTATATCGGAACCCATTATAAAAATTAATTGCAGGGTGCCGCATAGAAAAATTTTCGACTCCCAAGGTCTAACCAATAAATAAATTGGGTTCGCGGGCCACATGTGGCCCGAGGTCTACAGGTTGTGCATCATTGCCTTACATAAAAATAATTGTAATTAAGTAAAATAGTTTGCTAGTAGTAATGAAGTACGGAACAATGTGATTTGTTTATATTTCTTATTTTGCTCTTGAAAGATTTTAAAATAAAATAATGAATTAGGTTTTGAACATATTGTTATTTTTCATTTATTCTTTTCTCTATGTTGTAAATAATAAAAAAAAATTGACATTATTTCTGAAATAAATTATTATTATTCCATATCCCTACTTGCAGCCCTTTTCTTAACCCGCTTCCTGATATCGATTTTTGCTTGACGAGTTTAATATAAAAATTTATTTTGAACATATTTACGAATTAATTTGACTGAAAAGTGACGCATATCCGTACTGTCATTGAAATTTTCCATCGCAAATGGAAATATTGGTTGGAAGTCCTCGCTATACCGAGCGATTTAATTTAACACGAATAATGAATATTATAAATATTGTACATATTTTACGTTATTACTGAAAATAAAACAATAACTTTGTTTATAACCACGAGAATTTTATTTAATTTTATTACGACTGACCGGTTTCGCTTAACATAAGCATCTTCAGTCGTAATAAAATTAAATAAAATTCTCGTGGTTATAAACAAAGTTATTGTTTTATTTTCATTAAATATGTCTAACCATAAAGTGACTGCTTTCTATCAAAAAAAAAAAAACTTTATTACTGTTACCTACCCCGTACATTAAATATGTAGTTATAAGTTGAGGCTGGTTTTAGATACATCAAGCTAAAGGCAAATAGAAACAAATTATTACTTAGGAGAGTAAAAGTTTTCACCCTCGGGTTGTGGAAGTTATTTCAGTTTTTTTTTAAATGTCGGGAGTCAATAGAGGGAGGGGGGGGGGGGGGGGTGTCAAATATTAGATGGATCATGATTGATCTCTATCTTGCCTTCTAAATTTTAACAATTATCTTTAAAGTAGAGTAATAGGGTAATGGAAGTTCTGTGTTATTAGAATTAGAGTCAATAGAGCGATGGTTAAAACTCTTGGCTAGTCAAATTCAAATAAAATGTCTATTGTAATAAGTATAGGTAAAATAAGTACAAAGGGTTCACCTTATAGGTATATCCTATTTCTTACAGTTAGCCCACCCAACCGGTCAGATAAGAAGGGCGAGAGGGAGGTCGGAGCGGAATTATTTATTATTTTGAAATATTGATAGTATTATTACGCAATACGATAAACATAATGTTTTTAAATAGAAAAATATTTATTAAATATTTTATAAATTTACAAAGGCTTATTACATTTTATTTATAAAAATCTAATCAGAAACATTACTTTTTCTGACCGTCCTTTTGTATGTGTTACAAAATATTTCAAATATGAATATGATTTTTAAAGTGGAGAAAAATATTTTTAATCTTTTCCTGTTACATTTTTGTAAATAAACTTAACCAAAGATATATAATCCACATTATAAAAAAAAAAAAACATTAAAGTTACGTAGTGTTAATGAAAAAATTAAACTACACACTGTTCTTTTTTTATAATTTATCTTATCGACATGTTAAAGAAAAACTCACAGCAATTTTAAGAATATTAAACTTTTTAAAATGTTTTTTGTAGCGAAAGTAGTGAACATTTTGTCAATGATTTTTTCTTTATATTCTTGTTTGTTTTCTTTTTTCTTTTATTAATTAAACAATACAGTTATAGTAAAAATATATTTCATTTAAGTAGCTTTTTTTTTTTTTTTTTGTTATTGGCTTTCACCCATTAAGGGCGATCTCGGCCATGTATAATCAGTTAGATTTTAAATGTACAGATTGTTCTTAAAATTAGTTACTTTTAAACAAGATATAATATTTGGGCAAATAAAATTGAAGCAGATAAGTTAGATAAGTTAGATAAGTTAAACAGTGTAAATTTATGTGTTTTTAATCCCCAATGACTTAAATTTTAATGCCATTTTTATAAATGTATTTTGCTAATAAATTGTTCATTTGGGGGGAGTTGAGACTTAGAAGGCAGGGAATACTGGTAGGGAGATCAATTTTAAGTTTTACCAATTCATGCATAAAATTTGGAAATTGGTCATTGATAGGACATTCAAAGAAATTGTGGTCCAGAGTGTCCTCTGACCCACAATCACAGTAAGGCGAGCTGACTATATGGAATCTGGCGAGATGACTAAGACAAGAAGTGTGACCTAGTCTCATTCGAGTTATGGAGGAAATATATTTTTTTGGCATGCAAGTGTATTTATGAAACCAGGGCTTGACAGGAATAAACAGTTGTATTAATGAGTACTGATGACCTTTTGTTAGAGAAGCTATTTTCCATTCAGAGGACCATTGGAGTTTGTATTTACTTTTTAGAATAGGGAAATAATCTCTAACTGGAACAGGAATACCATTTAACGGACCATGAACAGTGGCTTCCTTAGCAATGGAATCCGCTATTTCGTTTCCAGTAATACCTAGGTGTCCTGGAATCCAAGCCAGGACCACTGACGTATTTGATAGTGAAATGGAATACAGGAGGTCTCTGATAGAGCAGATTAGGGAATCGCTATTAGAATTGAGTGGGGATGAACATATTTTTGTAGTGAGCTAAGCGAATCTGAAAGAATGAGGGCGTTTCTAATATTGTGCGATTTGACAAGATGCAGTGCTTCTATGATAACTATGCATTCAGCAGAGAAAATGGAGCATTCTTTGGGAAGTTTGTGTGGGAGACTCATCTTCCTGTGTGGAACATACACACTGGTCCCGCAATGGGAATCCTGACTGAGTTTGGAACCATCTGTGAATAATTTTATATAGTTTGGCCAATTGTTTTCAATAATTTTGTTAAATTCTACATTATTTGATTGAGCTGAATTGTTTATATTTTTTTTTTGCTTATTCCTATAAACTGGTGAACCTTGGGATAGAAGGTAAGGCTTTCATAGGAACACGAGTATAAGGGAAGAGATTCGTTACGATAGATGTTGGTGGGTATATCCAGGAAAGAGTTATAACAGTCATAGAAAAGGGGGGGGGACTGTTTTTTCCAAAATGGATTGGAAATAACATCATACTTTAAAGATTGAAGTTTAGGAATCAAGGGATGGGATGTTATCGAGCATGTTTTGAAAATATATTTTTCTGCTAAGCATCTCCTTCTTATATGCAAGGGGGGTTCGGAGCATTCTACTTGCATTGAGTTGATTGGGGAAGATTTCATGGCTCCTAGAATAAGACGAAGAGACTTTGATTGGATCTTATCTAATTTATGTGAATTTGAAGAAGATATTGAATCAAACAGGCAAGATCCGTAATCAAGATGACTTCGGATGAGGGCATTGTAAAGAAGTTTTAAAGATGCTGGGTGGGAACCCCACCACACTCCGGACAGAAATCTAAGTGGATTGATATTGCTTTCACATTTTGTGATAACATGATTTATATGGGTGTTCCAAGTAAGCTTGGAATCCAAAAACAGTCCCAGGAACTTAACTTCCTTAGAGATAGGGATGACTTCATCGCCAAATCTCACCTGAATATCAGGGAGCTTTCGACGACGGGTGAAAATGACAACTTTGCTTTTGGAAGGAGAAAGTTCAAGGCCATTACTATTTAACCACGCCAAGAGTTTTCTAAGAGCGTTGTTGATTGCTGACGCTGCGATGAAAAGATTGGGGGATATTTTGTAGAACGTTAAGTCATCGGCGTATTGAAGTATAACGCACATGAAATGAATAGATTTTTCCAGATCGAAAGTATAAATATTGTACAGGATCGGGCTTAGGACAGACCCTTGCGGGAGTCCTTTGAATATGTGTCTAACGTGGGGAGAGGATCCAGGCCCGTCTACAAAAATAGTTCTCTGGGAGAGCAAATTAATAATGAATTGGACCAATTTGGGTGGGACGCCAATCGCCAATAATTTTTCTTTTAGAATGGGGATGACAACATTGTCATATGCTCCGCAGATGTCTAAAAACACTGCTATGCAATATTCGTTTTTAGAAAGTGCTAATTTAACATCTGTCACAAGAGAAGAAAGGTTATCAAGGGTACCTTTACCCTTTCTAAATCCAAACTGCGAAGGGGAAAGGATTTGATTTTTTTCTACGAACCAGTCTAATCTGTTCTTAATCATCCTTTCAGCCACTTTGCATAGAGTAGAAGAGAGAGCAATCGGTCTATAGCTTGAACCTAGACTAGGATCTTTGTTACTCTTGCAAATGGGAATGATATTTTGGATTTTCCAGTCTGGGGGAATAATACCAGAATCCAGAAATAAATTGATAAGAGAGAGAAAGTAGGAAAGGGAACTGTCATCATTGTGACTGATGAATATGTTCAGAATTTCATCTCTGCCTGGAGCAGAGTCTTTGAGGTTTTCCGAAGCTCTCTTTAACTCCTCTATGGAAAATGGAGCATCTAACCATGAAGACGAATTTGGGGTGAAAGATGGAATAGGTACTTCATCAAGATTAGGGACATAAGGGGAAGCTATTTTGCTAAGAAAGTCAGACATCCAAATTGCTGAATTGTGAGATGGCTTCGGCAGTGAAAAGGAAGATCTAAATCTGCGAATCATCGACCAAACCTCCCCCACTGGAGTGGCAGGGGATATGTTAGTACAGAAGTTACGCCAGCTGTTTTTTTTTTTGAAACGAAATGTATGGTGAGTATCTAACCGCTGACCCAGATACAGAATGATGGGATAGTGGTCACTGCCGCAGGGGTCTGAGGTAGTTCTCCAGGAAATTAGTGGAGAGATACATGGGGAACAAAGAGATATGTCCACCACACTAGGTCTCTGTCCAGGGTGACTTAACCTTGTTGGGGATCCGTCATTTAGAAGACACAGGTTTAAGGAGTCCATAAGGTCAATAATTTTTTTTCCTGAGAAATCCGTGGATGAAGAACCCCACAGTGGGGAGTGTGCATTGAAGTCACCCAGAATAACCAAAGGAGAAGATATTTTGCCAAGCATGTGGACCCATAAGGAAAGATCAAATGAGGTAGAAGGGGGACTGTAGAGAGATATAAATGTAATATTAGAGACAGTAGCTGCCACTAATTGGAAGGATGCATTTATGGGTTTAATGGAAAGAAGGGTGAAGGGTAGGGAGTTTTTGATGAGCAGGGCTGCACCGCCCATTCCATCAATGCGGTCGTCCCGCAGACATTGGAAGCCACTCACCTTGAAGAGTTGAGCAGGCTTAAACCAAGTCTCAGAGACGGCAGCAATCGATATTGAGTGAAAATACAGAAGGCGGGTGAGGTCATCCTTATTGGAGATGGCGCTTCTGCTATTCCACTGAAGTAATCTAACGTCTTGTGGAGTCATTTTGTGAAAGTGATTTTAATGTGGTAATAATAGAAGCAGCGTTGGACGGTAGATTGGTTTGTGAAGAAATTAGGTCACTTAAAAGCATAATAAGGGTTTGAATAAATGAAGAATTGTCTTGGGAGAGTTTTTCAGAAAGGAAGAGAGAGTTCGTTGAGGAAGGATTAGAATTGTTTGCACAACCATTTACGGCAGTTGAAAGTGATGACCCATTGGGATTTAAAAGAAGTGAATTGTGTTGTTGTTGATCATATCCAGGAGCCGGTTTAGGAGTGGGGTTTTTGTATGAGAATTTAGTTGAGCGAGAAGAAATTGTTGTTGAGGATTGGTGAGAGTTGGATGTAGGGTTGCTGGATAAAGCCTCAGCAAATGATTTCTTGACGGGAGGGAATAATTTAGATGCCTGCAGAAAAGATAAGTTCTGAGAAGACATCGATAATTTAATATTTTTTTGGCAGGATTGTTCTGGGCAAGAATAGTTGATGGCTGTATGAGAGCCTAAACAGTAGAAACATTTGGGTTGGGCTGAAGAAGGGCATTGGTCAGCTGTGTGGCTTTCACCACATTTGAAACATCTGGGCGGAGATCTGCATGCAGCTTTGGTGTGACCAAAACGGCAGCAATTAAAACATTGTGTGGTAGGATAAGTGTAAATTTCAACCGGTAATGAATTAAAAAATAAATATATATGTGAGGGAAGAGACTGCCCTTCAAAGGTGATCACGACAGATTGGGAGGGTTTCCAGGTAATTGTGCCCTCAGAAGAGTCCTTGTAATTTAGTCTTCTGGCTTTTATGGGATTGCCGATATGTTGAGGAGTTGTAAGGGCGGATAAAATTTCTGGGATGGAAAGATCGGTCGAGATACCTCTGACCAAGCCCATACGGGTCACATTAAAAGTAGGAATGTATGCCTTGAATTTGGAATTTGATGAAATGTAAATATTTTTAATAAATGAATTGGCGGCTGACCCTGTGAGGAATTCAACAGAGATTCGAAAACAACCCTCGGCTTTTACACCTCCAGGCTTGATGGAAAGAATTTTTGTGTTTGTTAGAAATTTACCAAACTCAAGAGGATGAATAGTTTTTCCTTGCTCGGTTTTTTGGGCGTACACAATATATGGGCCACGGGAATGAACAGAGTAGAAATTAGTTGGAGGAGATGCTGGAAGTTCTGCTGGGGCTGGGGTCTGTGAAGTTGAAGGAGTGTCAGATATATTTGGAGATGCACTAAACTTTCTTTTTTTGTAGGACTTTATTATGACAGATTCACTGTCTGAAACTTCTGACGTATTATCTGGAAGGTCAGGAGGGGGATCTGGAGGCTTTCTGGGGAGTCCTGAATGGACCTTTTCAGGAATATCCTCCATTTTTTACAAATACAAAAGAAAAAGAAAAAAAAAAAAAAATGGAACTGGTGACGACTAGGTAGAAAAGTGCATAAATATCTGATAATCAGCTGCGAAAATTGGCTCCTGGATGACCAGAGGGGAGAAGAATCCTCAAGGAACGATACACAACACTTTTCTTTAAATAGATAACAGAAAATAATTGGTTTTTGATAAATATAATGAGCAACAAAACAGAACAACTGTTGACAGCTAAAATCAAAACAAATGTCCATCAGAGTTTTTTTGAAAATTATAGACACATACTTTCAGAAACGTCCTGAAGAAAGATCACCATTCAGAATCGAAACGTTACTTAAAATGGCATTAGCCATGTTTGGTAACTAGATCTTAATAGCCAGGTAATTTCCATCCTTCCTCTTTCCCATCTCCTTCCCCTCCCAGTCCCTTTAACCTCACAACATATCCAAATTTGCGATGACATAGTCCCAATTGGGAAAAACGCTTCGGCTTGGGACCCTTGCGCCGAGTTCACACAAATAAAAGAAATACAGGGTAAATTACAGAATGACCAACGCTTTACCTACTACATTAACCACTAGGTATTAAGTATTCGATAGCAGCCGTTAGGCCTATTTCCCGTTGGCATTTCCACCCCCAACCACCACCCAGGCTCGGGTTTACCGCACATTTCATAATGGTTGCCAGTGCCACTAGAATGCTATCTATTCTGGACTGGCATTAATAACGGCGCTGTCGGCCGAGACATCTCCAATAAATGTGATTCGATACGAAATGCTGAAATTAGTATGTAGGTTACATAGCTATTACAGTAAATATAGTACGTATAAGTAAATATAGTACGTATAAGTACAGATCCGCAATTTAAGAAGTAACTTTCGTAAATGAGCAGTTAAGATTCTCGGCTCCGGATCCCGAGGCCGCGGGTTCGAAAACCGGCGTGCACAAATGATATATTTTATGCGTTATTTCATAGAAATACATCTATGAGGTAACAAATAAGGTTATGAAATGTTTGGGGTTTATTTTAAAAAAGATTAAGCCTCTCTACTCCCTTAAGATTCTGTTCACTACCTTAGTAAGAAGTAATTTAGAAATTAATTCCCCAATTTGTTCTCCATGCAAGCACATCAATTAAACACTGAGAGAGTTCGACACAAATTTTTAATGAGTAATTTCAAACTGTCCATACTCATTGAACAAATAAATTATGTTAATTTAATGAAATTACTTGATTTAACTGACATGTCTTGCAGAAGAACCATGAGTTACTAGTTACTAGTTACTTTTATACAAATTAGTTAATGTCTCAATGGAAGCACCTGACGAGACTTCCAGAGCCGGTCTATCTTAATTAGTCTAAAACTAACGATTTTATGCTTTTCTCCAGTCCAAAGGGAATAAATTCAGTTCTGTTGATATTTTAATTTATTCCATTTTTAAACATAAACTAGAAATTTCTAACATTTTGTATCAATGATATAATATGAACCGTTGTGTGTGAGTTATATTTCTGCATATGCTGGTATGCTCTTTCCAGATCCTGAAGCCGGCCGACAAGCGCTACCTGGCGTACGGGCAGACCAACACCAAGCGTCCCGTCAGGCCGCCCAGGGGCGTCACCAACAAAGACAAAGAAGATTAGATATGGATATGGATCAGTTCCCCCGGCCCCCGTCCTCACCCGCCGCCCAACTTCACATAACTCCTATCATTTGTATTAGCGTTTTGCAATATATCGTAAGGAATAAATACAGTTAGCTTTTTTTTCTCAATTTAACATGTATGAAAACTTAGATCAAGCCGTGTTTAGTTTTGATAATTTAACTGCATCTCTTTATATGGTCTATAAATAATGTGTAATGATAGCCTGTCCAAAAAAAATGTAATAGATGTAATATAAGAATAATGTAAGAATAGGAAGTAAGATTTGTACAGCGCCCTTGAGGTGATTTTTCACAAAAACGGCGCTATAAAAATCATCCGATTATTATTATTATATACTCGTATATTATATAATTTTGTTTAACTCCCTTTTACAAACTACTTACATAATGACTACTTTTTGGTATTTCTGTGACCATAATTTTTAAAATCATTTTATCTCTCTCCTTTTTTCTAATTTATAAACACGATTATGAAATTGTTTAATCAAAGGCCGTAAGAGTTGTAAGTACTCTCAGTATCACCCCGGTGAGAGGCCACCTTTATCTTTAAAAATAAGACATTGTCCTTATCCATTCAGAATAAAGCCATTTTGCTTAACTGCGGTTCGGACTTCATGTCAATGACAATACATTTTTAAATGAGTTTGAGGATTAATATCACAGGATTATAAAAAATTATATATGCTTCACACATACTTAACAATGGTAGTATTATTACTTACTTTAAGCGTGTAGTTGGTCATAATATTTAGAATTACTAGAAAATTCGAACTTTTAGCAAAGGCATTTCACAAACATCACAATTTCTTTATGACAGTTCATTTAATATCATTATTGTGCTACAAATAATTCACTAATAATATTTAAAGCGAAAAGATAATATGGTATTTTTCTTCTGTTCAAGCCTGTTAAAACTAAGCAAATATCGATATTTTTAAAGAATGACATTAACTGAATGACAGCTGTCATTCGAGAGAACCGGAACCGCAGTTAAGGAAAAAGTATTTAAGCCTAAGGATAAGGACAATGTCTTGAAAAGAACCGGAATCGGGCCCGGGGTCTGAATAGCCAGGTAATTTCCAACTTTCCAATTGCCACACCCACACCCTTCAGCCTCACTCAACCCTTCCCATAGTCCCACTGACTCCAGACAGTTCGGATTCTTGTTCTAAATTTACATTTCAGAAAAATCGCCTATGATTAAGCAAGAAGAGGCTATTAAATCTCGTAATAAAATCTTTAACTTGGCGCTAACAGAAAATGAAACGAAAATGACCCAGAAAGGCTGATACTTCCTTTTACCGGTTGGGTACTTTAAATTCGTAATATGAAATTGTGAAACCTACTAGAGCAATAATTCCGGCGAAAATCTATTATGGGGCATGGGAATGGTCCAGTGGCGCAGCACGGTCAAGTAGGTGCTGTGAGTAGGCCGTCAAGGGGTTTATAATACAATATTGACAAAGGAAAAATAATAATTTAAGATCATTTCATCGATCTTGGGGTACCCGCATAAGTAAGTGTCATAAATTCCGATATGTGTATGCTGTACTATGTTTGCATGTTTGTTTTTGTTTTATTTTAGTTATTTGTACATTTAAATTTATAAAATAACTCATTATAACTTACATACTATTGGACACTATTACATATAACTGTGTGCAAGTAGTGGCGGTTCGGGGCCTACCCCATTGAGAATTAAATCGGAGATTAAATCCCTCATCTATAGGAATAAAACATATGTTGGTCATTTCCATATTATATGTCTCTTCCCTAGATCTAAAGGAATTTCATCATATCACTGCACTAGTGACCTAGCAAAAAGATATGAAACGTATGTGGCTAATAAATAAGATAATGTCGTAGAGGTTACAAAGTGTGGAAGATACCATCAGTATCGCCCTGGTGAAAGACCACCATTCAGAATTGAAACTTTGCTTGAAATGGCTTTTAGCCGTGTTTAGTGACCAGATCTGAATAGCCAGGTATTTCCCCGCCTTCCTATTCCTCTTCTTCTTCCCTCGCCAATACCTTCAGCCTCACAACATTCCCCAATTGGGGATGTCATAGTCTCACTGGCTCCAGACGGTTGGGAGTAGTTGGGACTCTTGTGCGGTATTCATATTAAAAAAAATAGTTGTAAATATGGAAATCACAATTTACGCAAGACACACCTATTAGTTTTTTTTTTTAATATATAAAAAAAACTTTTACAGTAATTAGCTTATTTTAATAACAACTTTAAGCACGATAATCATGGAAAAAAAACTCTGCAAATTATTATTCCGTACAAATTTGGTGATAACAAATCGCATAGTCGCTGCACACCCGGGCAGCTAGAAGATTCCCGCTCGCACGATTTACCGCTAAAGCGCCACGAGTATGTTTTGTATGAACTATTTCTCAGGACAGAAAATCCCATAGTCGTTGAATTCATAACGCGCATAAATGGAATTCATTTTAAACTCGCCGTCGGGCAGAATTACCTATACGGACGGGTGGATTTTTTAGCACGGAATTTGAATGGCGCACTGTTTAAAGTGTTGTAAAATTATGATACAAGTTTGTGTTATTTTCTTATCTTTTTTATTGGAGCTCACTGTACAAACGCACTTTACAGAAAACCGCCACTGTTGATATTCCAAACAAAGTTTTAAGAACCATGAAAAATTAACTACCCAGTTAAGAAAATAATATAAATAAAATACGAATAGACGAATAGAATTATCCCAATCAATATGAAAATAAAAAAAATAAATAAAAAAAATAAATAACAGACTGTGGAGGAACGTATAAAACTAACTTAGCCCCACTGGAAAGAGTTCAAAGAAGACTCGTTAAAATAATTCTAAAATAACCATCAGATTATTCAACCCGTGAATAATTCAATGAATTTAAAGTTTTGGAATTCAATAGAGTCAATCAACAGAACGCATTACTTTGAATCCAAAGGGATGAATTAAAATTGTCAGTGGGCATCAGACCGAGAACCAAAGGATAAATAATTATCCCCAAACTTAACACGATAACGGTTCAAAACCATTACTCATACTCAAACATAATTTTTTAACGAACTTCCTAAAGAAATACAAATTAAAGAAAAAAAAACAAATTTACAAAAAAAAAAAACTCAAAATACACTTCACGTCAAGCTCATTATTTCAGGTGTGTACAACTATATATGCATTTATTTAAAACATATAATTTCATTCCAATTGGTGTACAGGTATTTGTTTTGTGTACATGTATGTTCACGGTAGTACTCACGGAATTATATATATATACTGAGGGTAGTAATCACGAAATTATATATATATACTCAGGATAGTAATCACGAAATTGTATATATATATACTCAGGATAGTAATCACGAAATTATATATATATACTCAGGATAGTAATCACGAAATTATATATATTTATTCAAGTACTCCACCTCTAAACATGAAAATTTTCTCATTTAGAAAAGTTATAATTTATAATGATCATTAAGAAATGATAAGGATTATATTAAGAAAAACATTCCTAGTACTTATGTACTGTTAGTATTTTGAAAAATTATAAATATGTACAACAAAATAAACTAGAGAAGTTACAGTTCTTTCCAAACGAAACATGTTATATATACCATTACGATAAAGCATTATTTTTTTGCGTATTATAGCTTTATCTGTCTGGAATGTATAGGTCAATGAAACTATTTCGAGTTCACAAAGATATTTCCACAACGAGAGAAATAATCTCTGAGCATTTAATCGCGAAAAACTAAGACGACTAAGCCATATAATTTTTTATCTATATTTAGATGGTTTAAAAAAAATAGTTTTGAAACTTGGGTGAGGTTAATTAAAAAAACGAATTAAAGGGTGTACACATTAAGTGGGTAAGGCATCAGATGCTTGCATCTCAGCAAATTCATTTTCCCGCAACGCCATCAAGAGTCCGCCACTGAAATTTCATTTCTCTTTCAGGAACTTGACCGCAATCTGCCGAGCATAAATTGTACTAAGGCCGAACCGAAATTGCATTATGAGCTTAAGAGGAATGGCTGCGCTGCCTGTTACATACATAACTTAATTTTGGATTTGAGGTCAAAATACCAGTCCAAACTGGATGATATATTTTTTTAAATTAAAGGTATAGTAAATATATAGCACGGATGAAAAGTATTTTATTTATTTCTATTTTAAATTATGAAGTATATACCATGAAAAAAAAAACATTCTTCATAATTTTAGAGGCAACTTAGAAAATTATTTGCGGGTTTATTTTATTTTTAATAAAAATTATCATATTTGCCATGTAAATATGAATACGTACATAAAAAATATAAAAAACAAAACATTTAAAAAAAAAACCTTTTGTCAGGTCGATATTTTAAATTATGAATGGCAAATTTGTGTTCCAACGTAAATTGGTGGTTTTTAATTTAATTAAAGTCCACCATAATGCTTATTTTAATATTTTTTCAAAAAAATTATTTTTAATTTCATTGTATTTTCAAAGTAGACGGGGTAATTTTTTTTAATCGCCCTTACCCCCCAAATAATTGTTAAAGGTGCCTCTAAAATGGCGAAAAATCAATTCCTTTAATGGCCTATATTTCATAATGTAAAACAAAAATAAACAAATTACTTCTCATCCGTACTAGATATTTACTATATTTATGGATGAAAAAAAGATCATTAGGTTTAGGTGAGTATTTTGGACTCAAATAGAAACTTAAGTTTTGCGTAAACAGGCCGCGTAGCCGTTCCTCTTAACGTAATAATAACTCAAGAGCAGCAACGAGTACAGCAACACTCTTCCCGCGAAAGCTCTGCGTTACGTGGGTTCATTTTTTGCGAGAGCAGCTTATTTGTTACTGCATAAAATATAAATCCTCTGTGAGGGCTAGAAATCTAGGTCACTGTGACCATCTTAATAATATATCAACGGCTAGTAATGATTTGACGTGGATTCCCACGGAGTTGCGAGGGGAGATCAGTGAGTCAACAGGAATAAAAGGGAAGGAAGAGATTTAGAACCATCATTGAATAATTTATCGCTTCCTTGTTAACTTGTTACCGCACCTTGAAAACAATTTTCACGTGAACACATCTTGTCGGGAAAGATATAGTAAAGGTGGTTTACTAGTCAAACAGAATAACAAAACAAGAATCAGAATACACAAAATATGTAAGTATCAAAAGTTTTGAAAGAATGCAATCAAAGTGAGGAGGGTGAAGGATTTTATGAAAAGATCAGTTTTTAATTTTGCTCTAAATTCTGTCTCTTCGGGCTCGGTATGGATCTTATTCTGGAGGAAGTATATTCAAAGTCTTACGACCTGGTACACTGAAATACGGTTTGGTTCTTTCAACCTGCCGATAGCTGAAGATCTGAGAGTCGTTGGAATGCGCAGTTTAGGTAATACGTAAAGCTAGGCCATTTCTTTGATGATTTTAAACACCACCCATCATAGAAAACTTGAGCCAGCGAAGATTCAGAAGGTGTTTCGAAATATGAAAATATTTAGTTACCTCCGTAATAAGGTTCAATACGACGAATTCTGAATTTAGCATTTTGGCATTTAATACTTGCATATTTTCCCATTACAGTAACCAAGCAATGAGTTATATTATAGTGATTTTGTCGCCCACGTAGGAAGGTCTCTTTGAACTGACTGAAGCTGTCTCAAGTTAAAGTGCGTTGCTAACAATAGCAAAACTTCTACGTCCAGATTACCACCCAGAAGTTTGACCGTCTTTTAGGAATTATGTCGTTGCCGGAAATAACAATTGTTGAAATCCCTACGAAATACTGGCGCCTGCTTGTGGCTGCCCAGAGAAACTCAGTCTTCAAGGATTCAGTTTCAAAGAGTAATAATTGCTTCTAGTTCTTACTCGTCCGTAAGAACATTAAACAAGTCTAATATTTAATTTGATGTGAAGTTTAAAAAACCTGCCACAGTTTAGACGTTACCCAAAGTTTTTTTTTTCCTGTTTTTAATTTAAAGTAAATCAAATTTAATAATGTTATTATTAAGTTATCCATGTATTTTTTTTTTTACTATTATGATAGCTGTTTCAGAGTTCAAATCCATTTTCAAACTGTCCTACATACAGTTTAAAAATGTCTAAACAGCTGTCACAAACAACATTATTAAATTAAATTTACTTTAAAATAAAAATAAATGAAATGGAGTTCCATGAAATAAACGCAATAACAAAAAAATAATACTTACCCTGGATGATTCAATTTAATTTGTGAACACTTTCTATGATAATAAAAACAAGGAGATGAATCTTTGGAGTAAGTAATTTCGGTAAAAAAAAAAAAATTACATATCTCTCTCCTGTTTATCGTATATTTTCTGATCCACCCACGTTATTATAAATGATTGCATATTGACTAGATTTAACGGGATAGTGCTCGATGAATTAATCATGCACGAGGCGGATTGATTAAGTAACTACCCGATTCACCTGAATACTAACTGATTAGTGCCACAGCTCTCCATGTCATTCGAATAGTAATGCAATATTAATAACATTAATTAATAAAGTAAGGAAAATTATATACTCACCACTTCTCAGTATGTTCACATTATCAAAACAATACAACACATTTAAATAAATCAATTAAGAAAACATTGTCAGTTAAATACGAGCAAACACATTGTAAATGTGAAAACCTCACAGAATTCAGAATTTTAATTGTATTTTAAATAAATCGGTTATACCGATAATAAATCATTTACCCGTCCAAATTTAATAGGAGTGGGAGTAAATTAAATCATATAAATAAGTCGTCACAATGTGTATTAACCACAGTTTGAAAATGGCCTTAAACGCCGAAACAGCTGTCACAATAATAAAAACTAAAAATACTTGCAGAACTTAATAATAACATTATTCAATTTGATTTACATTAAATTTAAAAAAAAAATCAGTAGTAATGATAACTAACTGACCATCGCACCGTTTGATACATTCTCTTATGTCATTCCGACTTCTGACACGGTCCGACTCAAGTATTTGATTCACTTAATCGTGCCATGCCTTCCTCGGACATCCCCGGATTATTATTAAAGATATATTGTACCGTTATATTGATCTTAAACACATCGGAAGCAAATAACAAATAATATTATGGGTTTATTTTGCGGGCGTTCTGCCTTTTTGCCAGGTTTAGAGAAGAACAAATCTAAGAAAAGTGAATTTTGAACATCAGTTTAGGTAGTATATACTATTTATTTGAAAGCACTTTGCTTATATCAGGCCTCCTCGTCCAACCGCCACTGTACAAAGACGATATACATCAATAAATCGCAAATTTAAATCGCTTCAGTTTGAATCAAACGACCGAGCCTTGTCCATTTCTCACCTTTTGTTAGTTAAGGTTAGGTTC
Source organism: Halesus radiatus (assembly GCA_022606495.2). Taxonomy (NCBI): domain Eukaryota; kingdom Metazoa; phylum Arthropoda; class Insecta; order Trichoptera; family Limnephilidae; genus Halesus; species Halesus radiatus. Next base: position 53,947 of record JAHDVE020000816.1, read on the forward strand.
AATGCTTATTGTCCGAGGTTTTTATTATTGGCTGTGAAAAAGGTGAATTTTCCTTGCCCTTCGTCCAGAGGCGTACCTTGCCCAGTTTCCTTTCAAGTGTAATTATAATATGAGATTTCTTTAAAAAAAACGATATTTTGTGTGTAATGTAGGGCTATTTGATATTTCGAATAATCAAAGACTTAAAAATTAAAAAAATTGTTAATTCTGGAAAATCGGTAGGTCACGTCGAGACACGCCACTGCATTTTCCCCGCCTCGTCTCCATTCTCGGGTCTGGTTTCGATCCATCCAATATATTTTTGCCAATTGGGCATCTTAATCTCACATTAAGTTTGGCCTTTCATTCCGTAGTTAGAAACTAATCAGGAATCGAGATGGGAAATTTGATCTCAAATGGGTAATTCGTAAATTCAAGTATCTAAGTATTCTTTGGAGACTCACAAATTACCAGCCAAGAGAGACGGGGAAGTAAGAAAAACCTAACTACTTGAGAGTTTTCTGTCGTGAATTTATAAAATGAAAGTAAAAAATAATCCAAATTATATTCTTATTTTATCCACGGCCGACCTACCCTTGTAATATAGGAGTATAATCTTTAACTCTGGGCCGGTGGTATTGGGCACGATTTCTGACAAAGCAAAATATATTATTATCACATATACAGTATTATACATACGTGTATCTCTAATTGATCTGATTTTATCATACACACTAACCTAACCCACCCGGGAGGCCCTCATATAGCAGTGCCGTGGATGAAGGATACTTATGTTTTTTTATTATAGTAATATTATAGATAGATATTTTCGAATCCCTTTTCAACACACTCTTCCCCTTTGCTACACGCCTTCGTTGCAGGTTGTCTTCGCGCATTTTTAAGCAGTTTAATAAATAGAAGGTCGATTTTCACACAGTGAGAGAAACGAGCGCATTCGAGACCTATTAATTTGAATCTGATTCGTGAGGAGAATTAAGTTCCTCGATTAAATGAAAAATAACAAATCATTTGAATCAGTGAGTTCGACTAAAGCCTGAGAAGATTAATTTAAAAATAGAACGCTCGAAGAATTCACTAATCCGAAATCCAGAGGATACAATATTTCAGAGTTTACATTGTTAATCTACTCAAGATACGCTTAGACACTGTTTCTGTCTCCTGTCAAGAAACTCCTATAGCACTGTAACATCTAATTTAGTTAGGAACATTAATTCCAAGGGAACCCCCATAAAGTTGTACAGATGTAGATAATGCAGATAATCGTTATGTTTTGCATAAGGGCGGATAATACCCGCACTGATTGCGATATTACCGAGACACGTAACACTATTTGTAGCTACACGGTGATCAAGAAAATAATAATAATAATAATAATAATTGGATTACTTCTATAGCGCCGTTTTCGTGAGAAAATCACCTCAAGGGCGCTTTACAATTAATAAAATAACATATACAACCAATACCTTACAGTTAAACTTTATTACTAATGGCATATAAGTAAGACTTATGGCTAGGGACTAACTACTGAGACCTACAATTAGTGACTCACATCTACGGCTCATAGGTAGTCACTCACCAACTAAAAGTTATAGCTAGTGACAATTTAAACTTAAGTAGGCATAACTAGAATAAAAACCTAACACATATATAAACCCAGTACCCATTTAAAACTAATACATATCTATGACCAAGTGCATATTGTGTATACAATACTGCAAAATGACGTACAACTATGGCTTAAAACTAGAGTCTTACAACTAACATACCTATTTATAATAATATAAATACATGTATGATTATTGCTCGTGCTGTCAGTGGTAGAGCACCCAAAAGTGTAATAATTTTTATCGAAATTAAAGAAGGTAGTCTGGGCGGTAGAAGGTAAATAGGAATATAAGTAATTCTCTTGGACTGAGTACCCGAAAACACCATTAGACCAATGGGGTCGTTATTCTGGAAACGATAATTTAAAAAGATGAGTCTTTAGTTTTGTTCTGAATTCAGTAGAGCTGTCGATTTTTCTCAAATATGAAGGGAGTTTGTTCCAGGCTGTTGGGCCTGCCACCGCAAAAGCTCGGTCTCCGAAATTGGTATTGGGATTGCGTTTAGGTACTGAGAGTCTTCCTATGGCTGTTGAAGACGCTGATCGAAGAGATGATTGCCTAGTGTTGACATCGTTTGGAGTGCATAGTTCCGCCAAGTAGGGTGGTGCCATGTCGTGTATCGCCTTAAAGACCATCCAGCATAGTTTAAACTGGATCCTCTCAGGACACTTAAGCCAATGAAGGTTCCGCAGATGTTGAGATATGTGGGAGTATTTGGAAACGCCGGTTATCAGCCTTGCTGCAGCATTGAAAACTGACTGAAGTCTGTCAGTATATATTTTGGAGAGACTTGCGTATATGCCGTTGCAGTAATCAAGTCGAGAAACAACGTAAGAATTTACCAGCATCTTTGCGCCATTAGCTGGAATATTTCTACAGCTAATTAAAAATCAGTAAGTTCCAATATTGAATACATTTTGTGGCAAAAAGGTACTAATGAAATAAAAAATCTATGAATGGAGTTTATTACTTATATACGCTACCGAGGAGAGAAGAGCTAAACAAGAGAGAAGATACTAACCGAATGACTACGTAGGTGAAATAATACAACATGACCAAAGGAACTACGAAAATTTGTTTGCAAACTTTTCAAATCCTATCATCGGGCACAAAGAAAATGTAAACGGAGGAATATTTGGTAAATAGTTCAACACAAAAACTTGAAATTAAAGAACTTTCGGGTGGATTGAAAAGGACACTAAAAACAACATAGCTTATATGGGGCATCGGTTGGCTACTTTGATGCGCCACAGAGTAGCCGGGATGAGTCAGCGCCACCGGAGATCGGAAAACATTCTTGTCCAGCCTGTCACCCAGTGGCAGGGCGCGCCCCTAAACCATAGATAAAGATTTTCCCTCAAGCCACCGTAGCATAAGTGTTTAATATGTTAACCTTTTTTTTTATCTTATGTTATTTAAAAAAAAATTATTTAATTGGAATAAAATTATAAAATGATGATTCCAATAAAGAAAAATACTTGATAACATTAACTAATAATGTTGAATTACATCCTTTCAGAGGGTAACACGATTGTCAGATACCGCGTTGAATTAATTATATCATATTTTGTGTTATCAATTTTGGCGTGCTTTAATGTAGAACAGTGTTATGGTTTAACAGCTCATAACGGCTTACAGCATCTTAGTCGAGATTTTAAACCCATCAGATGCTGCATGATGCGAGAAATAATTACAATCCTTTTAGACATCCAAAGGACTTCCTTTATTGTATCGCCTCAGGCGCATTAAAGTAAGCTTTTTTGTCTAGCTGAAAGCTCTGAAGATCTCTACTTAGATATATTTTTAAATAAATACATTTTCAGTAAAAAGGTAAATGTAATGGAAATGATTCTTTTTAGTATGGAACCAATGTCTCTAAAAGTGCAAATTTTTATTACTGTACAGTAGAATTTGTGCGCATGGGAATTTTAATGATACCCCCTGAATGCTTTCAGTCACTTCGCCCCTTTGCATGTACATGTTACTGCACTATCGAACAAGGCATGAATAAATAACGAAGGAATATTCTGCGGAAATGGTTTTCTGAAATATAGCAGATTTTTTAGCAATTGGAAACAAGGCTATTATAAAATTGTTTTATTAAATTAACATGACTTCCCGTCTGTTATATCTGGACATTGTACTTAGGTGGTCGACAGTCAAATGGGAAAAATCCCGAACTAGCAGCAAGGCTGCGCCCTAATCCAATACCGCCAACTTTATAAATTTTCAGGCGGTGTTGCCGGGATATAAAATAATATGTGGTACTTTTCCTATCTTAGTTTTTGCTTCAATTAAATTTATTTATTAAATGACCCACCAAACTAGGAGCATACCCGTATTGTGGTGAATAATAATAATAATAATAATAATAATAATAATAATAATAATAATAATAATAATAATAAAAATAATAATAATAATAACAGTAATAGTAATAGTAATAATAATAATAGTAATAGTAATAATAATAATAATAATAATAATAATAATAATAGTAATAGTAATAACTATAATAATAAAATAATAATAATAATAACAGAAAATTTACTACTATTCTACATTCCCATTCCAATTATTAGTGGCTGATGGATTTGTGTACCTCGGTGGTGGTAGGAAAGTCCGAAGAGGTCAAATTGGATAACAGCAGCAATAGTAATAGTAATAATAATAATAATAATAACAGAAAATTTACTATTATTCTACATTTCCATTCCAATTATTAGTGGCTGATGGATTTGTGTACCTCGGTGGTGGTAGGAAAGTCCGAAGAGGTCAAATTGGATAACAGCAGCATCCAAGTTCAGTCCTCTTCGTATGGTACATGTATCCTTCAACTAACCGCTGTCAGTATGACGAGATGTTCTCTATTGGATTAATGGCTGCAGGGGAAACGACCCATCCCGAGGATGTTGATGATTAAAGTCAGGGTTGATCGATGCTAGGAATAGGGACGGCGTAAGTAAAGGGCCGTGTAATCGTTTTCCTTTTTTGTCAAAGCAAAGTTTATTTTTTATATATATTTTCTCTTCCATAAAAAATAATGATGATGGCAGCAGCACTGCGAGTAGTGGACGCACAACCGTTAAAGCACTCGGGACATTATTTCAAAGGAACTAAAATAATAATGAGAGGCAATACCCCGGAGGGTTGGAGCTCAGTGGTAGGGAATTTATGGCCTTCTTTAATAAGACAGGATCATAGTTGCAAGCTACATAGCGAAGAGTTATTATTCATCATTAGTATCGACCGATTTATGACTTTACGTGTTCTTTGCCCCATACAAAAAGATGTTAGATGAAATTTAATTGGCATTCAGGAAATATGGATATTACAGAAGAAAATTACTAACGAATTTGTTTTCTTTTTTTTTTAGAATCATTTATTAATTAAACTTTTTGTTACGTGACATAATACAGATTTTATTTATAGATTTTATAATATTCTTCCGTAAGAAGCATTTGCTTGTGGATATTTACTTATATTCCCTTTCTTTCATGGATTAAACCAAACAATTTAATTTCAGTTGTGACGTGGGTACTGAATACGTAATGTAGGTAACACTCAAAATTAAAAATTCAAATTAAACCATTATTTTAATTATACAGCAGTTCTTAAAATAGTTGATGGATTAATGGTAGCCATACATTAAAATAAGTACAATATCTGAAAAAATAATCCGTTCACCAAAGAGGTCCCGTTCTTGAATAATTTTTGGGATATGCCAGTTGCGCAAAATATTTTTGGATGATTTGTATTCCGGGCTTGCCTCACGAGAGCACTAATTGCGTGATTAAATATCTTGTTGGCGCTTTTTTTTATTTTTTTAAACAATTCTGTCAATTAATGATGTTTTATATCTGTTATTATTTGTTTAAAACCACTGTTTTTGCCTTCCAAGCAGTTGATCTGACTTTGATTCTCGGCTGTGGCATTATTTTTTATTTACAAATTTAAAAAAATATATGTATATATATAAATTATCTGTGCTAATAAAAACTAAAAAAGTATCATGATAATATATTACTAAACCTTTCTTTAAAAAATTTTATTGAGATACATTTCTTGTGTCACAAACTTTTAAAAAATAAAGTAAAGAACTACCTAGGCTGAATTTGAAAGGATTGGAAAAATTGTCGGAAGGATTTAATTCTGTGAAGGGAGGTAAGTAATTACAAGGCAAAAACAACTATCGGAAATATGCAGAAAGATTAGCTTTGTTCACTAAAAATAAATAGTATGCCCTACAACGCTTCTGGAAATTTAGTGAAAACCTTCTGAGCGCATATTGCAAGAAAAATAATCCGATATTATTCTGCACGTATATTCATTGATTTAATTTACATTCTAATATATTTAAATTCAAATAACTGTGGAGATTTTATATATAAATTGCGATCGCAAGTGAGGGATGACGGACAAAACAATCATACCAAATAGGCACTAGTCAAATATATATACGTAAAATAAGCATAAGTATATGAGTTAGTTATTTTATGAAATTTACTATTTCGCTTAAAAAACGATTTCTTATCGGTAAACAGAACTTAAGAGGAACGCCATTTTTCATAGATAATTTAATTTTGGATTTGTGGCCAAAATCCTCACCTAAACCTAATGATCCTATTTTTCATCAAAAGTTTAGTAAATATCTAGTACGGATTTCAAGTAAATTATTTATTTTTGCAACAAATTATTATAAGCAATAATTATTAACCTGAAAAATCATACAAATTGAATAATCTTCCGAGAAAAAATACATGCTGCCGACGGGACTCGAACCCGCTACCTTTCGTTTACCGGACAAGTGCTGTATTTTTTCTCGGAAGATTATTCAATTTGTATGATTTTCAAGGTTAATAATTATTGCTTATAATAATTTGTTACCATTTGTGCTATGCATAAAAAATCTTGTTTTATAAACATTAGTTTATCATTTAAAATAATATTTATTTTTGTTTTACATTATGAAATATAGACCATTAAATGAATAGATTTTTCGAGATTTTAGAGATTTTAGAGACACCTTTAACAATTATTTGGGGGCTAACGGCGATTAAAAAAAAATTTCACCCCATCTGCTTTGAAAATATAATGAAATATAAAATTAAATTTTAAAAATATACATATTAAAATAAGCATTATAATGGACTTTAAATTAAATTAAAAACGACCCATTTACGTTGGACCACAAATTTGCAGTACATAATTTAAAATATCGACCAGAAAAAACCTTTTTTTATTTTTTTTATTATTCGTTTTTATATTTTTGTTTACGTAATCACATTTACATAGCAAAAACGATGTATATTTTTTAAAATTATAATGAAGTCGCAAATAATTTTCTAAGTTGCCTCTAAAATTATGAAAATTGATTTTTTTTTCTTCATAATTTAAAAGGAAAATAAATAAAATGCTTCTCATCCGTACTAGATATTTACTGAACCTTTAATTTAAAAAAAAAAATCATTTAGTTTGGATGGGTATTTTGGATTATACAAATCCAAAATTAAGTTTTGCATGAAACAGGCAGCGCAGCCGTTCCTCTTAACGGTCAGCACCTAAAAATACACACTTTGCAGGTTGCTAACTCTAAGAAATACAACGAATGATTTATCCGTTAAACCTACATGAGCAATTAATAAAATGTATAAGGTTTCAAAATATAGCAATCTTCAAATTTTAATCTTTTAAATTATATATGAAATACGTACTTCAATTTTAGGTAAAACTGGGTTTCAAACTGCTACTATTTTCAGACATTTTGGGATGTATTTCATATAATTTAAGGATTACAGTTTGAGAATTTTTGTTTTTTGAAACCTTATACATTTTCCTAACTACCCGTATAGAATTTACAGACAAATCATTTGTGGTATTGCTCTGAGTTAGCAACCTGCAAAGTAATGTTTAAAGTCATTTTGAGTTTTGGCCCTTAATCAGCCCTCAATCACGCATATCACTCAAAACCAATGTATTTTAATCAATGGTCATTGTAATTTTCGTAATACTGAAGAAACTGAATTCCAAATCAGGCATAAATTAGAAAAAAATAGGAATGAATTAGTAGGTTAGGAATAAATAGCCCTTTGAACGTCCATCGCTTTACTCGTTCCAAGAGCATAAACATTAGGGTACTATAACTGCACTATATTACATCGGCAACTCAAACTGCTAGAAAGACCGGTTACCGGAGAGACATTGATTCAATTTATCCAGCGATCGTATTAAAACATAAGAATTAATCTCAAATGAAAAGCGGAATCCGACAAGTCTGACAGACAAATGAAAATGGGAAAGCCAACTACAATTTCCTTTCCACAACTGGATGCGGTTGGCTAAATCTTTTTGCTTTTCATGGATTATGGATTACGGAAATAAAATGCATTAGATAATATAAATTCGGCAGTCGTGCAAGTCGGACTGCATTGTGGGATCTCGGTTGTCGTTCTATTTGCAGTGGGTTTATTGGAAAAAAAATGACAGGCGAAGATAGAATTATGAAGCTGAAAATGCAATGGCTCACAAATGTTCAAGGCACCATTTAGTGCATTGCTCTATGACGAAGGGTAGGCTGCAGTATTTTCGATTGTAATTGCTTAATATGGAATATTTTTTTGATCATGAGAAAGGCCGTTTTCTATTATTATCTTATATTGATTGTTGTGAAAAGAAATTAAAGGCGTTAAAAAAAAACTGAAAAATATATTTTATTTTTTATTTATTCAATATGATAATTTTTTTTACAGTAAGTATATAAATAAAACTTTCAATACTAAATAAAATAGTTCTTTCAAAAATTTGTGGAATTTTATGTAACAATCATTTTTTAGGGTAGGCACAGCTTTTCAGCCTTTATGGACTGCACGTCACAGACTACAATCACTGGCATGGATTGCTCTATGACCAAAGGTTGGCTGTGTGTAGTTTTTCAAGTTCGGGTTGTGTATGGAATATTTGAAAATGGCCATTTTGTTATCATCTTCCGCTGGTTAAGGCCAACTGAATAAACGAGAGTATAAGTTCCTTATCAAATTCGTGGAAAAATACATTTTGGTCCGAAGTTCGTCATTTTTAATTATCTTTTAAGGGTTCATTTTTCTTAGGGTAGGTACAACATTTCAGCCTTTACGGACTGCACGCCACTGCCATTTAGTATTTGTTGTATATTTTGTATATTTGTACGGAGGACTGAACGCGGTTGGCGCAAACAAAAAGTTGTCCAAGGAGGCGAAGCTAGCAGTCCACAATGGAGTGCTGATACCAACCTTGATGTATGGCAGTGAGGCATGGAACTGGCAGAGGAAGGATGAAAGTAGACTGAATGCTGTAGAAATGAGATCTCTGAGACGAATGTGTGGTAAAACCATGTATGATCGAGTGAAAAATGTTGAGATTTGTAAAGAATGCAAGGCTGATGTAAGCGTAGTGAGCAAGATTAAGAAAGGGACGCTTAGATGGTTTGGGCATGTAGAGCGAATGAACGAAGAAAGGAGTGTAAGGAGAATATATGACGCGAATGTGAATGGAAGAAGAAGCCGGGGACGCCCGAGGAAGACATGGAAGGATCAAGTGAATCAAATACTCGAGTCGGGCCATGTCAGAAGTCGGAATAACAGAAGAGAATGTATGAGGCGTTGTATGAATGTGAATGAAGCAAGAAGTGTATGCCAAGATCGAGTTGTTTGGCGGTCCGTCCTCTCTGCCTACCCCTGCGGTGAAACGGCGTGATGGTTAGCTAGTTAGTTAGTTAGTTGTATATTTTATACAGTCGATAATATTCATTAAACTACTACCTTGGCTAATTCTTATAGGGTCATTTTTGTTTAATATCACATCGAAGGTGCGTTAAGATTGGAAAATATCTTAAAACTATATTTAAAATTACAACATATTGGTACTTAAAATGATTTTATTTTTATTAAAAAATTCATTTTAAGGGTCCAGTATAAGACCACGTACTCATCGCCGTTAGGTATTTTAGCCGCCAAACTCGATAGAACGGAGCACCGCAAGCGGCCGACTTTTTTGGGGGAAATGTGGATAATGTAAAACACGCCCGCGCCGTATTGGCAATTGATGAAATACAAAATAAAAGACATTTGCTGAATACATTTATTATTTATTCAGTGCATAAAAATAAATTAATAGAAGGTTGACAAACTTAAATTTGCAGTCGGACAAAAGAGGAAAAGCGAAAGTATAAAGTTTATTTTTAATTCACAAAATTTACACCGCCGACTATATGTAAGTAAAGTATGTCAATCTGTTGGTATAGGATAAGGTAACTTATGAGAATATGCGGATATTAGGAAAGTAACACATTGTTTGTTTTTTAGTACCTACATAACATATTAATAATTGACAGTACCTATACACATAGTGCCTTTTATTTTTATTTTTTGTTACTATTAAGTGTTTATTTCTTCACAATTAAACAATCTAACGAAGCGACCGCTGAAATTGTGCAATTTGACGTTCAAGCCGAGTTCAGTGCATCTCATAACATCCTTATTCATTTTTTAACGAAATCGGCAGAGAACTCAAGAAATTCAAAATGGCCTCTGAAATTATGCAATTTGGCGTTCAATTCGAGTTCAGTACATGTCCAAACACCCTAATCCCGATTTTGAACGAAATCGGTAAAGAACTCAAGAAATTCAAAAAATGCCACCAAAATTATGCATTTTCGTTCATTATGCATGAGTTCAGTGTACCCCTGAACTCCATTGTACCCGATTTGATAGAAATTGTTTAAAAATTCGAGAAGTTCGAAGTGTCCCCTGAAAACATGTATTTCAATAATGTTATTATTATTACCTTAGTCGTTTTTTTTTCTTCCAGGAAACAGGTCTCTTATTTTGTATATTATACACATGTCTGCCTTTATTTTTTCCCATTTTGAATAACTAAAAAGAAAACAATTTATTAAAGACGATTTCAAATAAATTTAGTTGGAGAATAATAATGATTTAATTTCTGCTTACCCCGATCGAATAACACCGGTTTCCTCAGCGTTCCTAGTACTAATCAAATTAAATATCTCGTAGCCGCGTATAAAATAATGACAGTAAATACATACGTGCTCTCGCCTTTGGAGTCAGCTCGTGAATGACCCGCTCTCGCGAAATCTCGTCACCAGCGCGCGGCGTATTTTTTTCGTATGGAATTTTATATGGCGCCATAGAATAAAATATTTCATAAAGTTTAAGTGAATAACAGTAGAAATGTAGGTATTTTGTAGTATTTCCAATTAACTCAATCGGTTGTTAACCTTTATTAAAGTGAGATTATGGAAGGATTTTTATTAAAACTGTTTGCAATATGCGTAGTTAACATAACAGTGAAGGCACTTTTAGCGCTTTTCTTAATATTGCAGTACATATTTCATATAGAATGGAAAGCATTGCACTTTAAGAATTGTCGCCATTCGGAACCTTAGACATTTTCCTAACCACTCTTATAGAATTTACAGATACATAATTTGTTATATTTCTAACGTTAGCAACCCGCAAAGTGACGTTTAGCGCTATCTTTGAGTCTTCGCCCTTAATATGGAATTCCACCAAGAATTGACAGTTTCAAAATTAGAAATAATATTGGTATTTGTATATCTACAGATGTCAGGCACCTGGAAAAGGTTCAGACTGGTGGAAACAATGAAATAAAGAAAACGTAATGCTAGAATGTAGATACTACGGGCAAGCCATGAACTAAAGTTTCAATTACATCTATTTAAAGATATGACTTTATGCAGAAAACCAGTCATGTGGTAGACTATTCCAAGCGTTAGGGCCTCATTCGGGAAGCGATTTCCGAACTTTGTATCTCGAGTGTGCTTTGGTTCCTTCAACTTTCCGATAGCAGATCGTCGTGTTTTCAGGAATGCGAGTTCGGAAAAATACTGGCTATACAAACATCGCTTCATATTATGCAGCCTCGAAAACATACAAAGACAAAAGTAAATGTTTCAACTTCGTTATTTTAATGAACCTCTGAAGTCACCAAATGGATTTCAAATTTTATTTTATTAATGGGTCTATCCAATTATTATGCCGTAAATGGGCGATACGCAACTCTCCACAGACGAGGAGACAATTTCCAGAAAGCAGTTTTAAAGCAAAATGAAGATAAATAATCGCCACCCATAGCGGCGGAATTCCCATTCGATATGTTGCGAAAGGCAGTAATAATATATCGCTGGGATTATTTCATGTTCATTGTTACAAACTTCGGATATTGATATATAGGTACTTTGAAGGTTACTACTTTCAGGAGTTGATGAGCTTTAGAACAGATAAAAAAAAGAACCCGAGTAATTAAATTATAGGTACAACATAATAACACTTCGAAGCTAAACATAGAATTAGCATATTAATAAAATACTGATGGAAGGAAATTATGCATAACGCAAATAAATTTCAATCATAAAGCAGAAAATCTGTTCTCCGAAGTAGCGAAGCTCCCGAACAGCAAAATTCTCCTAATTATCATAAAATTTGCACAGCTCTTTAGTCGGAAATTTATAGTATGTATTATTTCCACCACGATCGGTGGAGTTATAATATGAAGAGATGGCTAGTAATTACAATATGTCGGTTTTAGCAATAACACAGTAACAACAGTGGGCGACTGAGAATCAGATATATTAATATTCAAAAATATTATTTGGGCAAATACCATCACTCAAATAAATTTGAAGTTCGCTCAAACAGCAGAGGGGTTGCGTGTCAAGTCAGTGACGACAAATCACAGCGGATTTTAGAAGAGTATATTACGTAGGTACATATCTACACGACACGTGACGTGATCTTATCGAGGGTAGCTACCATAAACTTGACACGGTATCATAATCCCGACACGCCACCGACTTGTACTCAACAGAAGGTTACAGATTCGGTGTAGTCTGACAGGTAAACAACAGTAGTTAGTTAGAAGAGAGTAAATCGCCGGATCAATGAACCGAAAGGGTAACAGCACCTCGTCTCGAGCAACAATGGCGGTAAATCTTTCGGGAGGATTTCACGTGTGATTTAGTGTCCCCGGTGTCCCCGTAATTGGAGGCGAGGGGCCTTGGCGGGTGATAGATTCGGGAGAGGAGAATCGGGGGCGAATTTGGCGCAGGGCGCGCCCTTGGACCCGGAGCCGGCTTCGGGGGCTGACCCGAACCAAGATCGCAACCTCGCCCTTCTTTCAAACCACGTATTCGAGAGGCGTACCTCCCTACACTAAGTGTACCTACCCTCTGAAATATAGTTTTAATGGTACGTTCAGATGCACACGTTATTTAAGTACCTAACATAAATGTTTGTTTTTCTATAATACCCTTCTATATTACCACTCGCTAGCTTTACTTTTGGGAATTTGATAAGATTGAACAAGATTTGACACTATTTTTACGAACATGCAAACCGATTCTGTCAAAATCACATTTATACTAAATAAACTGTGAACAGGGGAACAGATGTGTTAGAAACAGGAAAGAATAAGAAAATAAATAAAGAAAAACGTTCAATTTAGCGTTAGCCAAAACCATATATTTTCTGCATTATCTTTCTTCCAATCAACATATTACTTATAATAGTGACGACGAGTTTATGGGGGCTCAACGGAACTTTCTTTCGGCATTTATAAAGTTACTACTCGGTTTCGTCCGAGTTAAAAAAATAATTCTCATTGAACGACTCTAAAATATTAAACGAACAATAATGAACAATAGATGTGTAATAAAACGCGGTGCGATGTGAGAATAGACACACTGTGCAGAAAAGTTGTGCAAAATTCCCGAAGTCAGAGCTCAACCTTTGAGAGGGTTTTAGCTGCTTGACAAATAGATTAGCGATTTCTAGTTAGGATTAAATCAACCTCTTACAAATAAAATATTTTTCCAATAATGAAAAACATTTCTACTGTTTTCATTCTAAGCAGATTTTTAAATAAAAAGCGCCTGGTACGGGTTGGTGGATGAATGAAAAAAAAACTTTCGTCGCAAATATCGGATACAATATTTCAAGCGGACGGCAAAATAAACAGGATTATTTATGCGAGGTGTAACGCTGGCGCCCAACGCGGGGTTTTCAGATTCGGAGCGCGAAAACATTTATTCAGCAGCTTCAACAAACGGGTAGTTAATTATTTCAGCGAGAAAATAAACAAAACGCTCTCGGCTGCACCAGCTCTCGCCCGCTCATTAACCCACTTACCGGGAGAACCTTGTTGCACTGGGGATTCCAGAATTACCGCATTGATGACTACATCAGCAGTGTACACTGTACATCAACCCCCAGCATAATGAGATTATCATGTGGGGTATTGGGATATTACAAAACGGTTTGTATACAAAGGAGACAACGGATGCGCTATTACTTACGCACGCGATAGCAGATTTGACTACAAAGTATCTGTTATTAAATTTTGCAGTACGGGGTGTAACAGGATGTATATTCGGAGTCGCTAGTTGAAATACTATGTCGGGTACGTCTTGTTGCATCCTGTACAGGTAGTCCCCGTGGTTTGAAAGTCGATTAGCGAGATGCGGGTTCGATCGAAGAGCAAATATGAACTTAATATAACATGAAGATGGTGTCATGAAGATCATTGAAAAAATAATTAAGTAAGTGAGAAGTAGAGGAACCAAGCAATTTCTTCTTAAAGTCCATTTTTTTTTTTTAAATTTTTTATTATGGAACCATCGTCTAGTTACACAATATACACAACACGGAATGAGATAAATAAGAACTACAGAAAAAGAACAGTAAATACGTAGTACATTAATGACAAAATATGCATTTGAGAGAACATTCAAGTCAAACTGTGAACAAGGTTTTGGTAGACTTCGAAGTTTATTTTCGTATAGTCTGACCAAAATCATTTAGACTGGTACAAAAAATTTCAGGGCCCTGGTTTGAGTTAACAAGTCCCGGCATTCTAGACAGTGGAGAATGGTACCCATCATTAATAGAGTGTTGATTGAGGAAAAGCAAGTCATTGTTTCCGAGTCTACGTCAAGGTTAACTAACAGGATGAGGTTATAACAAAAAAGAGAAGTCAATAATAAAATTTAAAATTTATAATTTATAATAATAACAATTATTTCGCATTCTTCGGTCTAGGAGAAACTTTTTAATGAATGTTAAGGAGTCATATTTAAAATGAATTATAGTGAATGTAACGCGGAAAAGCAAAGAAATTAGCTTTTAAGTAAAAAAATCCATAAAATGAGATGTGTGGGACTGCACTAACCTCCTCATATTCCGGAATAAATAATAAAGAAAGAAATAAAATCAAAAACATCCGTAATGGTGAAATAAAAGTTATCGTAAGTAACTGACCATCACGCCGTTTCTCCGCAGGGGTAGGCAGGGAGGACGGACCGCCAAACAACTTGATCTTGACATACACTTCTTACTTAATTCATATTTACAAATTGTTTCATACATTCTCTTCTATTATTCTGACATCTGAAACGGCCCGACTCAAGTATTTGATTCACTTGATAGTATGTCTTCCTAGGGCGTCCCCGACTTCATCGTTATCGTAAAGAATTAAAATACTCAACCTCACTTAAATATGTACTTACGGATCTTTTAGAACCCATCTTCTTCACGTTTTCTTTGATTTGATTATATTATCCTGAGTACAAGCAAATAAATATATTATAAAATAATAATAAAAAATATTTTAATGTTTTTAAAAATCGCTACCACAGAATCACAAGCATATATAATAACAAAAAGTGTGTTATTTTCATATGAAGCGGTGGTGTGACATTATAATTTAAAAAATAAAACAATAACTTTGTTCACATCATGTTTATTTGTTATATACTTTTGCCGACCAGGTTTCGCCACTACCGTAGCTTCTTCGGGGCAGTATATTACTAAACTATGAACTAAGATACACATGTGTTATAGATTGATATAGTGGGAGGGGAGCAGGTACCGGACCGGGAAGGGGGTGTACTTTGTTTATTGGGAATATTTTAAGAATTGTACTTTTATTTAATTTGTTTTTATTTATTATTAATGAGTCTACTACTAATGTACTTGGGTTTCCTTATTTCTAATGCTTCTAAATTATCTAGTCTAATGTCTATTCCAATTTTATGCAGTAAACTAGTGCCTGTATTTTTATTGAATGTATGATCTGTTTCTAAGAGGTGGTTGGCAAATTCCGAGAACCCATTATTATTGAGACATCTTAAGTGTTAAAATGATAATTATACAAGTTCCACGTTCGATGTTCTGCGCCTGAGGCACAATTCTACTGTAATAACATCAAATTTATAATAAGTGAAAATAAAAATAAAATCAACCACTAAACACATTTCCATAAAAAATATTAATAGTGAAATGGAAAGAGAAAAAACTTTTGCAGGTTTAATTATGAATGAAATGGAGTTTTATCCTTCATATTCGGTATTTATCTATCTAGTTTTGTCAAAGCGTTTGATTGGTTCTTGCAAAACACGTAATGAAGAACGTTAAAAATATATTAATATAATAATTAACGCCATCCTTTGAAAGGAAATGGGAATCGGGCAGTTATCAATTTTAACCCTTTCTCACCCAATTTAATTTATTTAAAAAAAAATATATATATATATATATATATATTTAACGTCTGATTGTGTGTAGTGGAATTACAAGCAAATTTTTGGTATATTTAAGTTATTTTTTTTAATTTAAATAAAAAAAAAATTGTTTTAAGCCACTTTATTTTTATACATATTTATGCATTGTACTTTTATACATATTTATGCATTGTACTTGCATAAATATGTATAAAAATAAAGTGGCTTAAAACAAAAACATTTTTTATTTAAATTATAATGTCAAGCCACAAAGTGATTGCTTCGAAAAAATATTTTTTTTAACTTATTGTTATATTCAATGTCATTTTAAAATTACTGACTAGTAAATAATTAATTACTATGTAGACGAATGAAACATTTTTATTACCTTATAAACTATTTTTATTTACATAAAATTGAGAAACTTTGGGACGATAAAAACATATATAATATATACTTTTTGTTTAGAATTTGCTTGTAATATGTAAGAACGTACATTATTCTTTAAATAAAAATAATAAAACAAATGAAATAACAATAAATACATTGTGTGTTTTCCGGTAGTAGAGAAGTCGAATCACAGAATTCCAAAAGGAGCGAACATCGGTTTTTGTTTATGATATAAAGTGTGTACGCAGCGCATCCAAACCCTACGAAAAAAATAGTGTTGCTAGGGAAAGATCACTAAATCATTTAAAAAAGCCGCAAATGAATAGGATTAGTACTTACTTTGTAAATAATTCTCAAAGTTCGTGTATTTATAAAATTACTCTGGGTGAGAAAGGGTTAAGTGGTAATATGACCGTAGCAAATGCAATCAGTGACGGCCATTAATTCGTTCGTGGTAATTTTTTTATTTTTATGTATGGCGATTTTTAGGATTTTGATAGTGAAATTTTTTAAATATTTTTATCAATTATCAATTCAGTCACCAAATTTTTTTTTTAAGTTTATGTGTCCATAATATTAAGTTGGAAACTGCAAAACAAAGTCCCAAAGCAAAATATGTTGTACATCGTAAAAATATTTCATTGCAGGGTTTAATCCATAATTAGGATAAATTTAAATTCCAATCTTTCAGAAAAAATAATTATAGAGTAGAGGCTGGATAGAAGGAAGAAGAAGTCGGGGACGTCTGAGGAAGACATGGCACGATCAAGTGAATCAAATACTTGAGTAGGGCCATGTCAGAAGTCGGAATAACAGAAGAGAATGTTTGAGACGTTGTATGAAAGTGAATGAAGCAAGAAGTGTATGCCAAGATCAAGTTGCTTGGCGGTTCGTCCTCTCTGCCTACCCCTGCGGGAAACGGCGTGATGTTAGTTAGTTAGTTAGAGGTTGGATCGCGGAGTGCTAGACATACAACCGTTCTAATGAAATGTGTTCGTCTCGCATTGCGCGACATTTGACCACAGAGGGTTAAAATGAGCAATGAATGCGACGATCGGTGCCCTATAGCCATGAACAACATTTCACCCCGACTATAATTGTCACAAAACAAATTGTCCAAATAAAACCTACTGCCCTCAATATCGATACGAATTAATTCCAACAATATTTATATACATATTTCTGTATCGGGCGGCCAGCGACAAAATCCAATTTCGAATACCCATCAAAAGCAACCCCGTCGGGGCGGGCGTGTATGTTTAATTGAGTTTCTGTGACATGCCGCTGGAGGCACTAATCAAATAATAAAAGCCGGACATTAATTTGAAACGTTCAGTTTTATTCATCAGTACAATATAAATATATTAATATTTCGCATATAATAATAATTATCAAGTCACGTGTATATTTGTTATTTGTTTTTAGGGTATAGTATATGTTCTTTATTTAATGCAGCACAGGAGAACTGCTTGAAGTCATTGGAAATATGGCACCTAAATTTTAAGATTGCCGAGAGACTGACAGTTACAGCTAACCGGTAATTACAATGGTAACGACAGCTTTAACCGTAGAAAGATAATCTACGTCCGCGAGACGTACAGCGCGACAAAATAGTGTTGTCTCTTTTTCAGTTGACGACCGGAGCTCACACGGGACGGCTGTGCCGCAAAGGTAAGTACCCATAATAACTACAAATGACTATATTGTACGTCCGAGAGACGTACGATTATCTTTTATGAAACTTTTGTGACATATTTGTTGACATCGTTTATATGTATTAAAAGTAACTCTGTCTATCTCTCTGATGTATTAAAATGAACTTATTATTATTTTCAGTTACTTATTATCAATATGACAAACGGAAGAGTGTTAAACAGAAATGAAATTGAGGATATATTGATGGAAGATGAAGAAGTTTTGTCAACAGACTGTGAAAGTGTTTGTGAAGATTACTTATTAGAAGACGATGTGCAGAGTGATACCGAAGACGAGTTGATTGACGAGGTTTTGTATGTGCAGGACTCCTCTGCCGAAGATCAATCGGTGTCCGTTACGAATTCAACTTCATCTTCAGACAGCCGTATAATTATTTCCTCTCAGCGCAAACTCAGAGGTAAAAACAAACATTGCTGGGCTACAAACAAGGGTACAATTCACCATAGAACCACGGCAATAAATATTGTTTGAACGGCTAGAGGTCCAACTCGAACGTGCAAAAGCCTTTACGACCCTTTGTTATGTTTCAATTTGTTTATAACCGATGAAATAGTAAGTAAAATAAAGAGATGGACAAATGTAGAGATTTCCCTAAAACGCCAGGAAAAAGAAGTCAGAGACAGAGAGACCGAGAGAAAGGAAACCAAGTTTAGTGTAACTTTTAAAGATACCAGTGAAGTAGAAATTCGTGCGCTAATCGGAATTTTAACATTATCTGCTGCTTTCCTTTCCTTTCAACGGAAGAACTCTTTTACAGCTCTTTTTCAGGAACTCACTACGTAGCAGTCATGAGCCGTGATAGGTTCGATTGTCTAATTAGATGTCTTCGCATGGAGGACAAACAGAAGGAGGACACTCAAAACAGAAGATCCATTTATAACGGTCAGAAAAGTTTGGGATATGTTGATAAATCAATGTATAATTAACTACACACCTGGACCACATCTTACCGTAGACGAGCAGCTACTGGTATTTCGGGGAAGATGTCCTTTTAGGATGTACATTCCCAATAAGCCGAATAAGTATGGGATAAAAATTCCTATGATGTGCGAATAGTGGCACTAAACATATGATAAATGCCATGCCTTACATTGGAAAGGCAACCAATACCAACGGTCTTCCTCAAGGTGAATTTTATGTCAAAGAACTGTCGAAGTCGGTGCATGGTACAAATCGTAACATCATATGTGACAACTGGTTTACGTCTGTGCTTTTGGCAAAATCATTACTGCAGCAACCTTATAAACTTACACTGGTCGGCACTATACGTTCAAACAAGCGAGAGATTCCAGTCAAGTGAAAAATACTCGTTCGCGAGCTGTGGGCACAGCAATGTTCTGTTATGACGGTCCTTTGACTCTCGTGTCATATAAACCAAAACCATCGAAAATGGTTTATTTTTTGTCATCTTGTGATGAGGATGGTACAATAAATCAAACAACTGGAAAACCTCAGATGATCATGTATTATAACCAGACAAAGGGAGGTGTCGACACATTCGACCAAATGTGTTCGTCAATGTCTTGCTCTAGAAAGACAAACAGATGGCCAAGGGCTGTACTTTACGGCATACTTAACATAGGTTTTGAGAACTCATATGTCATTTATTGTCACGACATTCTATCAAAGAATGAAAAGCCACTTAGCCGTAAATATTATACGAAGAAATTGAGTACAGAGCTTACTTCACCATGGATGGAAAAAAGGTTAGAAGCACCAACTTTGAAGAGAACTGTTCGGAAAAACATATCGGAATTACTGCCACAGGTTATTGCAAATAGTGATCAGACAGATCAAGAAGAGCCTGCTGTAAAAAAGAAGAGGTATTGTTCATATTGTCCTTCTAAAATTCGCAGAATGTCAAAGTTATCTTGCAGAAAGTGCAAAAAATCTGTGTGTGGTAGCCATAAACGCGACGTGTGTTTTGATTGCATTTAATATGATTATTATGTGATTTAAAGTAATAAATAATAATAATTATTTTTAATATAAGATAAAACGTGCCAAATAAGCAACCATTTAGACTGTAAGTTAATTGAAAGTTCCTTTAGAAAATAAGTTTTTTTTTGTTGTTGATTTGTAAGGGAGTTTACATTTTTGTTTGTAATTTTCAAAATATATTTTATTTTTAGTAAATCATTGTTTTATTTCACCAATTAACACATAAACAACTATTTATAGTACTAATTAAAAAAATAAGTAGTCTGCTTTTTTTAAATACGGTAATTACATGCGATACGTCTCTGAGACGTATGATTATCTTTTACGTTATAAATAATAAGATTATCTTTCTAGGGTTAAACATTCTTATTACTTGCCGTTATAGTAGTCGAAATCGTCGCTTCTCAAAAAGATTGTCAATAATCATTATTGTCATTTCCACGTCCATTAAGCAGGACCCACTTAGCATAGACGAAAATATGAAGTAGATAATACGACCAAAATAATCTATAATTAGGCACTACAGCAGCCTCTCAATTTATCGGGGGTTAGCGTAGATCAACATTTATATTCCGTCATTGTAGAAAATTATATTAACATAACCTAAATGAAACATGAAAAGGGAAAAAAAGGACAGAAAATAAAAATATTTCAGTCGCATCTGGGACTCGAACCCAGGACCTCTATAATTGAGAAAAATATTGACAAATCTTGAATTTGAGATATGATATCGATGAAGATGACATAAATTGAGCTGGTGTCATTAGCTAAGTTGGTTAAGCGGTTGCCCCGGATAGGCAGAGGTCCAGGGTTCGAGTCTCAGATGCGACTGAAATCTTTTTATTTTCTGTCGTTTTTTCCGTTTTCATGTTTCATTTAGGCTATGTTAATATTATTTTCTACAAAGATTAAATATTAAAATGAGGTTTTTAAATCTCGATAAAGATAACTAATAATTAAAAATTGAAAATAAATAAACTGTATCTGTGTTCTGTAACCACGTTTAAAGTAATGCCTTGCCATTGTTTGTCAGGGATAACGTTTTTCTTGTAGTAATCGCATACTTAGAAGAAACGTAAACTTTAGGCATAAGTGTTAGAATTGCTGTTAGATTAACATTTGACATCACACATCGATGATTGGCGCCAGTTTGTTTTTTTTTAGACAACTGCTACATTACCCAATGGCCCCTGTTAACCGTCGTATTATATCAGCGGCCAATGATAACGATCATACTGTTATACTTGATGGTAGATCAAAATTTCGACCAACGCTGAAACGGGCCGAGAATCGGCGAGACCATTACAGAAAGTATCAGTTGTCTAAAAAATCAAAATGGCGCTAATCGTCGATTTGTTACCACATCAACAAATGTGACGGGAGTTCAAACATCTAGGAATTCTTAGGTGTCTACATACCTACCCATATTGCGCAAACTTAAAAAAAAGCTTTTTTGTATTAACCGGGAAATTAGTTAGTGGTAGTAAATTTTAACAATATATCCCATTCAATCGAATGTCTACTGTACGATCGTTTATAGCTAAGATTCTGTCAACGTACGGCCGGCCCGCTGTTAGCAGCTGGGAAGATTCACAGAGTAGCGGATCGACGTATATAATGATATAACAGCCACCAGCCAACAGCCACCAGCCACCAGCCACGTACGACGTATGAGCGCGGACGTGTCGCAAATGAAGACCGCTAATGACCCCATCGAGGTAATGTGCCAATAGAACCTGTGTCGTGATGATGAGATAGACTCCGCGTTGAAATAATGTTTGTCAACATACTGGCAATATCAACACACTTCTAGTAGTTAAATACTACCCAGCTTTCAGCAGCTTGCCAGAGCTTTAGATTTTTTTAAAATTATATCATATTCAACACTTACCGTTTAAAAAAAACACACATAAAAAGAATCGGAGAAATTCTTTTCTGAGCATTATAACTACACTTCTTTACGCTCCGAAAGCTTTCCCCAACTTTCAGTTAGATAAAGGTATGTTATGTATAAACATATCGTTATTATGATTAAAATAACTTATTCCAGTTATTTTGTTAGGCACGAAGCAAAAAAAAAAGGTCTAAAGTGCCTTAACAACATCGGTGGTTTAATCTAAGAGTGTGAGAAACGGGTCTTAGTCCACTACTAATCAAGGTTTCTAGCCGCTGTTCCCTGATATTATAAAATATCCTAACATAAATTGTTTTAGTTGTAAATAAAACAAAGTATTTAAGTTTTTTTTGTCACAAGAGGACCAGGGAAAGAATATAATCTAAAATTACACGAACGCCAAAGCAATTCTTCGCAATTTTTTTGCCCCCTTATTACAAATAAAGAAACTATGAAATATCTCGGTACAGAAAAAGATGAAAATCTTCGGCGGGACGTTCACATAAGTGGTATAACGAGAAAACTTACAAAATACACAAATAAAAAAATGTAAATGAAAATTTTTATATCAAAATGATAAAAAGTTTACAATGCGCCGAGCCACTCCCGCCTCGGATATGATATATTAGGGTGGGAATATCGGCAATCACAAATCATATGAAATAATTATCTAAAACCCAAAAGGGTACCATAAAGATCACCGTTAAAGCCCCCATAAGAATGCCAACAAAAGAAATCTTTTGGAGTCCCTAACATTCAAAATGTCTATGCTAAAAACGTTTAAATCAAACATTTCAAAAAATCTAAAACTATAGAAACCTAATTTTCATAACGCAAGGGCTATAACTAGAATGACATTATGAGTATACCCAAATTTATTTATTTAATAATATACGCCCTATATGGGCTTTTACATATAAAGTTAGTTATTAGTAAGACAGGTGCAAAGCGCATCACAATAGGTTCAACGATAATATATCGAACAAATACAGGAAAACATACTGTATGTACCATTCTAAGTAATAAGTTCAGAGGCGAAAAATCAAAAGATTCACTGTTACTTATACTCTAGACGCATATATTAATAATTATAGAGGATGTATGCAATAATCGTTTGTTTGTTTTTAGAAATTTGAAACTAATTTTGGATAAAGGAAACGAGGGAAAAAAACTATAAATATCTCTCCAGAAAGATTTATAATTCACTTCCATCAGCAATAAAAATAAACAGAAAATGAAAATGATTAGAAAAACCAAATCAAAATCAGGCTCAAAGAAATCAAAGAAGAGTTATCCAGCATTTTGAAAAGGACGTATTACGAGCTTAAATATAAAAATACCTAAGTTACATAGTTTATTACATTTGTTGAACAGACAGGAATTTCCCTAGAGTCTTATTCATGCTATGAACGATACACAATTTTGTTATAAAAATTGCACGCCGGGCCGGTGTTTTATTTTCCAATGTCCTTCTGAGGTTACCTCATTCTCACCACTGATTTGAAAAAGAGAATTCGTTTTTAATTCTTGGAAATTGTTTGATTAGCGAAAAGATCAAATATCGAGCATTATTATCATAAGCAATTAAAATTTGGCTGAGTACAATCATAATTATAAAATCACCAAAATCATTGCAGTTTTGAAACATGAACCAGAATTTTAATTGACGATAACCCTTGAAACCGATATTACGGTACAAAGGTGAGTATGGCCATAATAATGTAGATTTTGCTCCTGTAAATTTGGATAAGAAATAGGTACCTACGAGTAAAACGATAATATGAAAAAAGAGGAAGCAGTATAAGGGAAACAAGAAATGGAGAGAAAATAACGAACAAATTTCTGATACGAAAATTGTTGGAAAAATAATTAAGGGGACATTTACGGGAGTTCAAAACAGCCCACGGATGTAAAATATTAAAACTTCTATTGAAAAAAGGTAAAGAGGCAACTTACTTCTGTGGAAAAGCTTGACAACATTCGAAACGCGCGTCTGTCATTATAGTCACAACGGCAAAGCGTAAAATCTGTTGTGTGGCTGACTACCAACTTGAGAACGGTGTTCGCAGATTTTATGTCTGGAATTTATAGGTAAGCTCAAGAATTTTCAGCGCGCACTGGCATTTCCAAAATGATCTATAGAGCTTCACATATTATTAAAATAACCGTAAAAAAAATAATAAGAGAATGCGGAAATGTTGGAATCACATTTCGTTATCGAAATCTCGGGCGAAGCCGGGTAGAAAGGGTAGTTATTAAATGCCGAAAGAAAGTTCTTAAGGCGCGATGGGTGGAGTGTTCATAAACTCATCCACCGGCTTTAAAAGAAGAAATTCTGCAGACTTTGCGCAATTTATTTTATCTTAAGAGAAAATTTCAATTCTGTCCAACAATTAATACGAATGGAGGAAAAATAAAGGAGACAAGAAATTGCCCGGTTGGTTAATTTCAAATTATCTTTAATCGATCAGCAGATGCGAAGATGCTAAAGAAAACTGAGGATGGGTTCCTTGGTAGGCAGAAAACTGCGATTCGCCAGAACAAAATTTATGTCACTTAACCATTCTTCTACTTCTCTGAGTTTACCACGTATTGAACATTGATCGATATCCCTGAAGGAATTAATATGAAAATACGGCCCAAGTTGTTGGAGAATAACAATAAAGGGTAATAAGTTTCAGTTTTCATTGTTTGACTTTCGATCCAAATGAAGTTTCTCTCGCACTAACTGCAAAGGCGCTCAAAACTTAGCCAAGGTTTCTCGGTGCAAGCTTAAAAGCCGATCATAGAACTGGAGTGGACGCAATAAACAAAGTCTTACCCCAAGACTTTTCCAACATTTTACTATAAACCTTCCTTTATTTTAGGATGCTAGAAAAACTTTCGAGTTCATCTGCTGTACGCTGAATGTTTTTTTTTCAGTGAAAATGGCTTTGAACGCCGAAACAGCTGTCACAATACTTGCAGAACTTAATAAAATATTTTGAGTTTATAAATGCAATTCTAGAATTAAACACAATTACAATGAGTGAATTATAAGTTGGATAAAAATAAATAATTTACATTTATTCGTATTTCTTTACGTCTCATACATTATCTTCGGTTATTCTGACTTCTGACATGGCCCGACTCAATACTTGATTCACTTGATCGTGCCATGATAGGGTGTCCCCGACCTCTTCTTCCATTCACATTCGCGTCATATATTCTGCTCACACTTCTTTATTCGTTCATTCGCTCTACATGCCCAAACCATCTAAGCGTCCCTTTCTTAATCTTACTCATTACGCTTACATCGGCCTTGAATTATTTGCGAATCTTAACATTTTTCACACGACCATGTATAGTTTTACTACACATTCGCTTACGAGATCTCTATACAGAGATGTAGAAATGAGATCACAGCGTGGCACGGCGAATAAAACCCCGTACCCTTTTGGTCACTACCTCACCACTCGGCAAGTTAGCAATGCACGCAGCCATACGTACATATTGAGAAAAAAAATCAATTTTCGATAAAACAATGTATTGTGGAGGAATCTCTAAAACATGAATTCTGTGTATACTTGCAGAGATATTGAAATAATTAGAGACGTGTCAACTCATTTGACAGCACCGGCAAGCATAGGTTAAACAGATTTTCGAACAGATAAGTATAAAAAATATCACTTAATTCACAAATAACATTTACAAAATTATCTGCAGTAATACTAATTTCATAGTTTAACATTACGAATGCTTCAGGCAGCGTCTATGTGGGTTGCCATTTCTTACAATTATAATTTATAAGATCATACATGTAAAAAAAATATATATATTATGTTCTATGAAAAACAAACTAATAACGCATCTTCAATGGATCTTTTGTTCCTGAAGAACCGATCGTTGAGCTTCCCATGTTCAATTTTGTCCAAGTATTTATACATGGGGCACATTATAGATTCTGTTCGTATTGAGGCTTAAGATGCCGAGACGTCGGCTGAGCCAACAGACGAGGTTTCGGTATGATAGCCGACAATGCAGATACCAACCGGAGCGGCGGAACTAACTTCATATCCATACCGTGTAGACTGAATTGATTGAAAAAGACCGATATACAGAGTCTGTCGCAAAAGTTTGGAGAAAAAAAAATTTTCAGACAATTTATTGCCAATAAACGTACAAACAATTAATATTCTTCAAAATACACCCCTTGGGCGTCAATACACTTTTGGTAGCGTTTCTGCCACTCTTGGAAGGCACCCTGGAAGGCAGAAGACAGAACCCCTTTAAGGCACTGCGTCGAAGCGGTTTTAACCCCATCCAACGTCTCCAAATGGCGTCCCTTTAAGCTTTGCTTAATGCGGGGGAACAAAAAGAAGTTCGGTGGTGCAAGAACAAAAAGAAGTCGGGAATGTACGGCGGTTGCGGCAGTGCCGCAACGCTATGCTTAGCGAGGAACTCCTGGACGACGAGAGCTGAGTGTGAGGGGGCATTGTCGTAATGCAAAATCCAGGTGTTGGCGATCTCCTTTCGAACGCGGCGAATCCTTTCGAGCAACCGTTTAGGACGGACACTCAGACTGTAACACTTCCCTCACTTTCGTGACGTTTTCATCAGTTTTGGAAGTTGACGGTCGTCCAACGCACACATCGCCTTCAATTAATTCCCGTCCGTTTTGGAATTGCTTGTGTCACTCGTTAACTTGCCTTGCTTGTGACATGGCTTCATCTCCAAAGGCTTTCCGAATCATAGCCAGGGTCTCAAAACCGGTTTTTTCAGCCGAACGCCGAATTTGATGGCTGCACGCTACTCCAGCAAACGTTTCATCTTGATTTCCGACGCGACAACAAAACACACTTTGCAAGGATCACTGTGCTAGCTCTACCGTTGCTCGGAGAGGACTGATTTGGTAGAGCGTTGGGTAGCTGCGACTCTCCCCTACTATCCCCAGCACTCGGCGTCTTCCGCTACCCCTTCTAGCGCAGTCTGGATTTTTTTTCTCGATACTTTTGCGACAGACCCTGTATATAAGGGAGCTTCTAAATATACTTTTTTGTTCAATTTATTGGAATAACTTATTGAAGCTTATAAACCTCATTGTAATATTTAATAATTGAAGAAGATAATATTAACAAATCTCAAATGAAACATGAAACAGAAAAAGATACAAAATAAAAAGGTATCGGTCGAATCTGGAAATTAAACTTAGGACATCTGTCTTACCGGGGCAACGTTCTAACAAGAGCTTCAATAAGTTATTCCAATAAATTGAATATTCTTTCTAGACTCTGGTAAAGTCAATAGATGTAATATAAATAAAAATCGATTATGTATATCCGAGATTCTATCTAGATTGCAAATATATTTGGATGGAACTTTGAAATCACATAAAAAGATAGCAGCCAATATGGGAATTGATTGAGGATAATATAGGTAAGTCTTAAATTTGAAGCACGATATCGATAAAAATGATAAATGTAAAAAAACAGGTCTTATAAGTTCAGCGGTTAGAACGTTGTCCCGGTAAGACCGGGGTCCTGGGATCGATTCGCAGATGCGAGTGATACCTCCATGTCTTTCTCTGTTTCGTGTTTCATTTGAGATTTGTTAATATTATCTTCTTCACTGATTAAATATTTTTTGTATTTATGTCGGGGTAGAGATGTATACATGCGAATGAAGCAAGGATAACTCACAATCATTCAAGCGAGAAAGCCGGTTTCCTTTTTTGAGACTTTTGCGAAAGGTTACCATAGTAATACTCGGGTACCTACTGAAACAATCGCACAGATATCATATCAAACCTGGCGATGGTGGCTTTCCTATGATTTTCTCCCCTTTTCCATTTACAAGTTACGTATAAATCCTAGAATATTACTACAACCCTCGAATCACAGAAAAAAAAACTCGTTCTGTGACGGTTGATTGAACCCGCGAGCTTCACACTAGAACTCCGCCCTTTAAAGGACTCGATCGCTCGTTTTATAGTAAAAAGGTTTATTTACATCTACCGGCACCGTGTAGTGCAGACACGTACAGTGGCAGGTACGTCACAGAAGAGAATATTCACATTACACCGTGCGTGAATGTGTTCATAGATAATGTAAGCAACTAATTTTGCCGTGCCTGCCACTTTACGTGTCTGCACTGCGCGGTGCTGGTGAATCGAACTTAATTCGGTGTCCGGTATCGTAAAAGTACAACAAACTTACATATACTAGCTGGTGAATCGAACTTAATTCGGTGTCCGGTATCGTAAAAGTACAACAAACTTACATATACTAGCTGGTGAATCGAACTTAATTCGGTGTCCGGTATCGTAAAAGTACAACAAACTTACATATACTAATATTGTCAACACTCCAGAATTTTGTAAAGTCATCAAATATTATCTCTATCGGTACGCACGAATTGTTGTTTAGATGAAGCACAAATAATGAACCGTTTTACAATGTGCTTTATTTCCCTTATCGCGGTTTATTGTTCAAACGAATATGGTGCCGAGTTACCAATAACAACATGATTCATCGTTTATCAAAAACATCGGAAAAATTCTACCTTAATGGGGAAATTAAAAATTTGAGCGTACGAACATATTTACAAAAAAATAAAAAATAAACACGAAGAAAAATGGTTTTTAACGCGATGAAATGGGAATTAATGCAAAATCGCATGTTTTTGCTATGAAATATTAAAGATGATTTAATTAAAAACTACAAGTAGATCACAGCATGGTATTTGGTTTAAGCGGGAATATTTTTGGTGAATATTTTTATAAGCCTAGAAAACTTAAAACTTTTTATAAACTTAAAAAAAAAAGTTCAAATTCTCCTACTTGCGAACCTTTTTCAGATACTGTCATGTTAAAAACATTTTAATATTTATGCTTGAGCTTTACAAAATAAAATAAAACACGCATTTTGGTGATGTTTTGCGTAAATCGAAACATGCGGTCGGTATTAAGTGGAAATTTCAACTTTTTCGCCACCTGCATAAGGAGCCGAAAGGAGTGGATCCTTTTAAAAATATTCAATATCCCCGTGGAATTCCAACACGAACTAAACTGTTAAACTAGGGGTACAAAAAAATGAAACACAATATTTTATTAAAATCTGAATTTACTGGATAAATTTAAAATTTCGATGTTTGTATTAACAAATATGTTTGCTTATTCAGGATTTACCTAATGATACCGTCTATAATTGCGTTTCACGAAGCGAAAAAAACAACTTTGAAACATTTACAGCGAGAGCACAGTATGTGTACAAGACGCATGTTAGTTACACCTACACAGGCTGGCGAAATTTATAATATATTTTTAAGACATTTCAAGGGAAACTGCGGGGTTTTAACTTAACAGATTTAGAAGTTTATGTAAAAATAGGGCACGTTAACTTCCAGTAATATACCGCATTATATATGTACCAGATGGTACAACTAAAGCTCAAAGAATCACGCACCGATTTTGCCCGCCGGTTTTCCTTGGCCGGTACTAATTTGTATGGCAGTGTCCCGGGCCCGGACCGGAGCTTTTCCACGTGTCTTTTACCAAAGGTTAAATCTTGAAATAGAAGTTGAACATGAAAATTGAAATCTTTTGCAAACATTGACGTGGGAACGAAATAAATTAATCGCAGATATTATAACTACTTTTGGCATTGTTCTAAAACACAAATGCTGTTTCAACTTTCGAGAATATTTGTAAGACGTATTTGCCTTACTGTATTAGAAAAAATGTACGGCCTTATTCCAGTAATTGATAAACAAATAAAAAGTTTCTTTGCACTCGACGTTTTACACCAAGATTCTACTTCAGTAGTAAATAATAATGGTACAAAATGCTGTTAGTTGTTTAACACGTACAACAACTGAAAATTATCGAAAGTCTAGGCACGGAAATGAATAACCTAAAAGTGAATCGATTGTGGTATGCTGACGATGCATTACTTATTTCCAACGGTAAAATAAAATCTGCAGTCTCCCCTTTCAAGGAGCAATTATTAAAATGATGAATGTGAATGTATCGAAGGAATGTTTGAATGGTGTGTTCCGAGGCAGGGTTGTGTGGCGGTCTACCTTCTCCGCCTGCTCCTGCCGAGAAGCGACATGAATTGAAAGGGTACAGATATATATGCCGGTGACCGGATAAATCAACACACGTATTAATCGACACACTTTTTAAACGTGATATAAGTCCTTAAACGCCTAGTCCTATAACGCGGGTGTACGAGCCAACTTAGGTTAGGTTTTCGGGGTACGTACTCACACGCAAAAGAAGCGTCACGTGCATCAAGGTTGACGCGTTTCCACGATTCAGATGACGCATTTAACGTACAAATAAACAATAACTAAAACGAGTGTCATAGTATTTATATCGATGTTTTTTTCTAAGAAATACTAGACTTTTACCTGATATACATACTAAAATAGTATGAAAAATATACTAAAATATCAAAAGTATTTTTGTATTTCTAAATGACATTTAGCTATTCCAGGGAAACTACTTATGATATACCTACACATACAATTATTATAAATACATAAACACATTATCTGGTAAGGCGGTACCATTTACAGAAACATCATTTTGTAAAAACAAAGTGAGTAATTACGAAATTACACTCAGCTAGTGGACGGCGCAGCAAACGCCGAAAGCGCTCCGGTTTCTAACGTTTGTTCAGCCGAAAATCCCGCTTTCGAGAGGTTAAGGTTTTTGAAAGCGAGGATAGTAAGACACCGCGTAATTTTACTGTAGACGGTTAATTTTTGGAGCAAGTGGAGAATCTATTTACTTGGAAAGTATGTTAGAGACGAGAGAGCTGATACGAATATTGAAAGACGTTTAGGTACATGCAAGAAATTTAAATAATGTGGACCGAATGTCATAGTCGCAAAAGATAATCAAAGGAAACGAGACTAGTCCACGATGGAGTTCTGTTACTAACCCTATCTTAAATAATAACATTTTGTACATAATTTATTCTAAAATGTAAATATGTTAGTTGTAAGCCTCTGTCACTAGTTAGTCACTAGCTACAGGTCTAAGTTGTAAGTCGCTATCTATAAAGTATTAGATGTACGTCACTAATTATAAGTATGAATTATGTATGTTCTAGTTATAAATCTTAGCTGTAAGCAGTTAGTAATAAATCTAATATGTAAATTATTAGATATAAGTCTAAGTGATAAGGTACAGGTTAGATAAATTATGTTGTAAAGCGCCTTTGAGGTGATTTTCTCACGAAAACGGCGCTACAAAAATAATCCATTTATTATTATTATCTATGAGACATGGAACTAACTCATGAGGAATGAAAAACAACTAAATGGAGAAGAAATTAAATCCATGTGGCATATGTGTGCTAAATTAAATCCACGTATGGAAGAATTACAAATAAAGAGACCCAAAAATAATTCAATACTCAGATGATGTGAGGGTTAATAATGGTGATATTAGGAGAATACATGACGAGTGAGTCGACAGAAGAAGAAGCCGGAGACGTTCCAGAAGAACAAAGTGTGATGGTTTGGTAGTAAGTCGGTTCAGTAATTGAAAACATTGTAATACTTAGCGGGTAATTGCTTTTAAAATGTACGCCTTTGGACGAGACTGCAATCTAACAATGTTTTAATTAGCAAGAATAAATATTGCAAGTCGCAAATTAAAAAAGAACAATTCTAGTGATGGTAGGATAAGGAATATAAAGGGTTGTCCAAGCTGTCGACATGACTCGACAAAAAACTCTTTTTATTTCTACTCGTTAACTCTGGGCGGTTTGAATGAAGAATAATACATCTGCGCTGTGTGCAGGACCCGAGGGAGAACTTATCCGCTTCGTTCCATCCCCACCAATCAGGTTTCCAAGGGCACCGAGCAAAAAAGAAAAAATCTACAGTTGTAGAAAAAAAACGTAACGCAATGAGAAGAAACTCCCTTGCTGATTGAAGCCATATATAAAAAAAGTATCTCAAAGAGTCGAGAAATAGTTTGACATTCTTTAAGAAAATATATGTATTTTGTGTAGAATGTGCGCATTCTGGGAAAGAAAATTATATTTTCTCTTTCCGTATTGTGTTTTATTATATTGAGTATAGGGGTCGTTTTATCAACAGACTGCCTGGGGCGACGGCAGTCGGATCTGGTCACGGTCATCGAAACATTCTAGCCCCTAGTTCCAGGATCCAACCCGCAGGCGATTTGGTAGCTACGTTACCCACATAAGGTAAGTTCCAAACGCATGGTTCTGCTAAAGAGAGATGTGGATAGATCTTCACTATGGGGCCGGTATACTCAGGAATATCATCAGTCGGCTTATCTTGTCAGGTTTTTTAGCATAGAGCAACATGACGAACGTAAATATCCCTAAAGCGAGCTTAAAAAGTAACTGAAATACCGGCCATAAGATGCTTAAATGCTTCGTGTTATGCTTGGCAAAAAAATACATCAACATGTATACATGTTACGTAATCGTACATCGGCAACCAGTCAATGCAAGTTGCAAGCATAAACTATTTTAGAGCTTAAGTATTTCAGGGAGTATTTTAAGATCAGTCATACCAAAGCTATAGCTGACCTATAGCAATAGGTCATCCCTGTTGGCATTCGATTCCAACTCGGGAAACACGAGACAAATAATGGCAGTTTTACGAACTAGTCGGAATCCGCAAATTGAAAAGGTGTGTCAGTCAACTCAAGTGTGTAGAAACCCCAGCACTGTTAGAACTTAAATTTAATATATGGGTTCAAATTGAACAAACTTATTTACAAAGCAAAACAATCTATTGTTGGTTATAAATTTTGAACAGCGCGATGAAGTTATTGCAGTTGCGAGTGCTGAAAATCGTGCAGCGCAAGAGAAATGGGAACTTTAATTCAATACGAGTTAAGATTAAAATTCAATCAAGGAGTGCAAATTAATTTTAAAGTTATAATTGAGCTCGTGAAATAGTGCAAACTGGAAACAATCTCACCGCCAAGGAAACGAATGAAACATTTAATTGGATTCCGATATGAAAAAAAGTGAACAGATTCTTTTCTCGAAGAGAACGAGAACGTGTACTTAATTTGGCCAAAGAAAATTTCCTCGGAGAGAATGAATAATTGAATCATCCATTATTATGGAATACGCAAGATTAATATTTGCTTTATCAAAGAAAGCCTCATATTCATCAGTCTGGTAAGTGTGCTCATCAAACTAGCTCATCAAATCAATCGCGACGCTAGTGTAAAAAAATAATTATGTGTAGTGAAGCGATGTGATGTATTTTTCATCATAATAACCACAAAGAATGGCGTGACTTGAAAAGTAATAGAATTACAGTTTATTTAGGTATATGTGCGGCTATGCGGGATCTAAGTAAATGAAGCAGGTGTCAGTGGAAATTAAACCTATTGAGAACTAAACGATGTATATTATTTTGACTGTTAATTTTCGATACGTATCAATTACATACAAGAATGCAATAATTATATTTAATCATTGAAGAAAATAAGAAGGTGTCAGTCGTATCTGGGAATCGAACCCAGGACCTCTGTGTTACCGGGACAACGCCCC
This sequence comes from Halesus radiatus, assembly GCA_022606495.2. NCBI lineage: Eukaryota > Metazoa > Arthropoda > Insecta > Trichoptera > Limnephilidae > Halesus > Halesus radiatus. The sequence continues at coordinate 87,601 of JAHDVE020000816.1, forward strand.
AACTACTAAGCTATTTCACCTGTTTATTTTACAAAATCTTCATCGATATTTTTATCGATTTTATTTTTTATGCCCTATTCTGTTTCGTGTTTCATTTGAGATTTGTTAATATTATCTTTTTCAATGATTAAATATTACAATGAGGTTTGTACGTTTCAATAAGTTATTCCAATAAATTGAAAGAAATATTAATAAATCGGAAACGGGAAGCATTTTATTGAAGTTAATGAACACATACAACAAGAGCGACAAAGAACAACACTTTTATTCACTTCAATTCCGAGGGAGTTTTTAAATATACGAGTAAGAGCCAAGATTGTGATTTTCCCACGAAAACGGCGCTATAGAAGTAATCCAATTATTAGCATAAAAACAAATATGGACAAAGAACTTTAGAACACATGATTCCTAGTTGTATAAATATGTTACCCGCTGAAATAAAATAAAAACTGTATTAAAACTAAACCATTAATAAACACATTGAAAACTTGGCTAGCTGAAAGAAGCCATTTGTATTAGAAATAAGGATACATTATTTTATTTATGATTTATTGCTTTCGTTTATGATTTTATTTCATTCATTTTTTAAATATATTTTTGCAGAAATATTTTAGAGTAATATTCTTGATAAATATTTGTGTTTTAAGCTTGTTATATATGTTTTTTTATGTTTTTATTATATATATATATAGATTTTTATGATTTTCTTTTACATATTTTGTAACCTGTCTGTAAATTTTATGTTTTAAATAACAAGATCCCGTTATACAAACTACAAAAAAGTAGTTTATCGGGACTTTTTGAATTGTATTTTTTCTCTTGTAAAATTAAATTAAAAAATATATATTATTAACAGATACAATACAAATTCTTTATTTATCGAAACTGTTTGTATTGAAACCTTTTAAATCAGAAAATATGTGAAAGCGAATAGCGTAGTCGTAAATAGCGAAATAGAAGAGTCTTTGTGTTTACTACACCTGCAAGTAGGTCTCTAAAACCGATTGAATAATAATAATAATAATAGTTGGATGACTTGTATAGCGCCGTTTTTGTGAGAAATCACCTCAAGGGCGCTGTACAAATATTTCTTAACTAATTATGTACAGACAGATACAGAAAAACATACTTACCTGGCAGGTCGCTTCAGATGAACACAGTTTTAGAAAATTTAATTATAGAGATGATAGTTTTACATGGTTATTTGTTTCTCCCTTTCTATTGATGTTACATTTATTAGATGATTGGTGGCACAAGAAGAGTTGGTATTTATTGAATTATTGGTATTAATTTTTAGGACTGGAAAGTATTCATAAAATGAATTTTAGGACTCGAAAATATCTATAAAATTACCTTGAAAAGCGTAAGAATCTTTAATAAATATTAACGTTTTTTATTTATATTTTTTATTTTACACTTCGGTTGTTTACAGTGTTGCGGTCTGTGGACGCATTTGCGCACCGATGCGTGAATTTTTAATTATATTTTTTTATTTTTTATTTTATTTTATTTATTTATTTAATGACTTTAGGTAAGTACTAACCGGCCGGCCTAGCTAATTTTCATTCATTAGCTAGTATTCAACTGGGTAAGACAAATATATTACCTAGATGGGAAAATGGCTACTAATTTAGCAAAGATTTCAGGCGATCAGAACCAGAGAAGCGTAAGCACCATTTAATATAAATTTCAAAAACCCATTTTTTGCAGCAATAATCAATTTATAGGTAGATATTTAGATAAAATTTTAAATTGAATTAAAAGGAGGAAAGGTCAGTTTTTAAAACGGTGTGTAAAATGTATTTTGGGAAATTTGGAGTCTTAAAAACGATATCTAAAAAAAAAAAGAATCTCTTCAATGAAAAGACAAATTTAAAAAAGGGGTTTAGCTCATCGACCAATTAATTCACATATCGATGGTTTAGTTTATAGCATCCCTTAGAGATCTTTTGCAAAATATTTATTTGTAATATTGATATGCATGTGGAATGATGATTTTGAAACTTAACCATTTAAAACACCATGGTTCGCTAAAGTTAACCCGAAGAGATCGGAAATGAGAATCATTTTTAGATTAAGGGGTTACACTTAGTAAAATTCGAATGAAATCACGCACTCCTTATGCAGGTGGCGATAAGGTTGAAATTCCCGCTTAACGCCGGCCGCATGTATCGATTTACGCAAAAAAAAACATTAAAAAATGCGTGTTTTATTTTACTTTGTAAAGCTCGGGGATAATTATTATAATGTATTTAGCTTATATTATAAAAAAAAATTAATTTGCCACAATGAACAATACAACAATATTGGAAAAGAGATCGTAAATAGGAGATTTTGCACTTTAAACATTTTTTTTAATGTTTGATACTTAATTTTTTTATAGGCTTATAAAAAGATTCACCAAATTAAAGCCCGGTTAAACGAAAGGTCAAGGTGTGTTCTACTTGCAGTATTTAATTAAATCATCTATGATATTTCTAGGCCATCATATTTTCAAAGCAAAAATACATGAGGGCCTCCATGGTAAAGGGTAAGGCTCTCCGAATGGTCGCGGGTTCAAATCCCGGCGTGCGCAAGTAAATTTTATTTAATTAATTTGTGCTGTTTCACAATTAATTCATTTAAAAATAATATGTAGTATATTTGCGCACGTTCCAGAGTGGAAGATACTCTTAGTATCGCCCTGGTGAAAGACCACCATTCAGAATTAAAACGTTGCTTGCAATGGCTTTTAGTCGTGTTTGGTGGACACATCGGAATAGCCAGGTATTTCCTCACCTTCCTCCTCCCCTTCTCCTTCCTCCTCCCCTTCTCCTTCCTCCTCCCCTTCTCCTTCCCCTCCCCAATACCTCCAGCCTCACAACATTCCCCAGTTGGGGATGTGATAGTCTCACTGCCTCCAGAGGGTTGGGAGCAGTTGCGACTCTTGTGCGGTATTTATAAAAAAAAATTAAAAAACATGATTTTGCATTACTTCACATTGCATCAATCGCCTTAAGATCCGGACATCACTAATGGGAAGAATATTGTGTTTGACAGGCGTCCCTGATTCTCCAATGTGTGAATTGAAGATATAGAACACACTCTAACTAAGCGCATTAAATATGAACAACAGACGACAGCGACAATATTGATGAACTCAAACCAATTGGAAGTTCAGAATTTTAAAACTTTAACTAAGTTCTATGCCGTATCAAGAATAATGAAATTTGTAAATTGGTAAATACTTTTAATATTTTCAATTTACAATTTGATGGGAGTATTTGATGACAAATCTATGTAAAAACTATCATAATTCATCTCCTTAAAAACAAACCGACGTTTTACGAAACTAAAACTAAACTCACGACTTACGCATAATTCGAAAAAAGAATTGTTGCACTCTTTTCCACCTTTAGTCAACACAGTTTCGGATACTTTGCTACAAAAATATACAACATGCTCCCAGAAAACATTAAACTGAGTCAATCATGGAAAGTGTTAAAAAAAGTTTAAATTTGGATATGTTCTAAAGATCAAGCCTTTACTGGTGCCCTCGCCCAAACGCCTTATCATTGACAGTTACTGTAGTATTGTACAAAACCTTGCTGTGTTTGTATTGTATGTATGCAAGCAATATTGAAAACGAAAATAATACATTGCTGTATAGGAACTAATATTCTATATTTGTAATTTAACCACAGACAAAATACGAGAAATAATTGACTAAAAATTCTATCTCAAATGTTCATAAACACGTACTAAATATTACATAGAGACATGTCAATGGTACCTACCGCTCCTTGTAATAATTTTCTAATAACTTGTAAATTGCACAACACTCATTTTATACATGTACTGTTTGTTTCTAAAATAAAATGTTAATAAATATGTTTTAAAGAATATCAGACATTATAATTTAAAAACAGATTAAGCAAAAAATTACATCATGTGAGTCAGAAGCGTATATAATATACACGACTAATATATATACCATAGATATAGCATATACCATAGATTTAGTATTCATTGTGCCAGTCTGACGATGCCCGTGATAGGGTGAAACCGGTCCGGTCGAAAATAAATAAGTGGAAAAAAGTTACAAAGGTTTTTTAATCAAAAAAATCATTTTAATATATATATATATATACCTACTCATGAACAATAAAACACATAGTGTTATACTGTACAATACTACTTCAGTAATTATAATGAACTAGCCGAAGTACCCGGCGTTGCCCGGGGTTGTGGATGGTTTGAGGAAAGTTTTGAGGTTGTGATGTATTACATCTACCCCTACCCCCACCCCTACCCAGTAGTCTTCCTCTTATTTTGGTAGTCATGTGTGCGAAATTTCATCAAGTACGAAAATTCTCCTAGTTCAAATTCGAAAGGGAATGGAAAAGGGGAAGATGTTTAGAAATCTCATGTAGACAGTGACCTTCATCTTATTTCGAAGGTCAGGTGTGCAAAATTTTCTTTAAGCTCAGAATAAAACTAGATTTATGTACAAAACAAACAAACACTGCCCGGAGCACTCTTATTTATATATATATATATATATATATATATATATATATATATATACTACAAAAAGGTTACATTATTCCCAATCGGTTAGATAAATGACAAAATTATAAATGAAAATAATAAAAACGTATCATACATAATTTTAAAGCGAAAAAATTGCACGAAAAGAGAAAGGAATACAAACATAAAATATGTATATAAGTACTCGTAGATATCGTATTGTAAAATTTTTATGTGCGGTGCCAGGGAACATTTCTCCCTCTTCCTGTGTCAACTGTGGTTAGAGGTGTATAAATATGGAGATAATCTTCTCTACCCTGTGAGCGGGCTGCCTATTGCTAATGTAGGGGTTTTATTTATTTTTATTTCAAAGAATTGTAAACTGTGTTTTATGTGCTAGGGGCACTTGCTGATATGGCAATCTTATATTTAAGCCCGCTCACAAAGGTAATGGAGGGTATAAGATGGAATTTGGGGGGGGGGTCGCTGCTGGGGGTCCAGCGGCCGAGGTTGGATAGAGGATTCTGAGTTCGATTATTTATTTATTTTTACATGAATACCGCAAAAGGTCCCAACTGCTCCCAACCGTCTGGAGCCAGTGAGACTATGGCATTCCCAATTGGGGAATGTTGTGAGGCTGAAGGTATTGGGGAGGGAAGGAGAAGGGGAAGGGGAAGGTGGGGAAATACCTGGCTATTCAGATCTGGTCACCAAACACGGCTAAAAGCCATTTCAAGCAACGTTTCAATTCTGAATGGTGGTCTTTCACCAGGGCGATACTGAGAGTATCTTCCACTCTGGAACGTGCGCAAATATGTTATTTATTATTTTTAAATTAATTAATTGTGAAACAACACAAATTAATTAAATAAAATTTACTTGCGCACGCCGGGATTTGAACCCGCGACCTTCGGATTCGTAGTCGAGAGCCTTACCCCTCGACCATGGAGGCCGTCAATTATAATTTGGAGTAAAATGTTTTGGCTAAATCTATTATATGCTTTCGAAGAGGAGGGATTATCGAGCCCGTGTTAAGTGTGCTATTCCTGACGAACCAGGGACTGTTGGATTGGTGAATTGTTGGAGCGATGCATTCTGGAATGATTCTAGCCTTTCTGTGTTTGAAGTAGTATACAAGTATGAATGTTGAATTTGTACTTTGTGTTTTGTGGTAGGTAGAGCAACACAGTAGGCAAAATTCCATCTACATAAAACATACACAACATTCAAAACAAAATCATAATACAAGTTAAATGTATTATACTCGTATCTTCAAACATGTTTGGTTAGACAGCGCTTAAGCTATTCTGACCCTGAGCAGCGCCCCGTTTGAAAATTTTCCTGTTGGCTCCGCCCGTGGCCCGTGGCCCGTGCCGCCCTAATGAAACATTTATCGGAATTCAATAATCCCCGGTAAAGAATGTTAATCGCGCCTGTCTCATTCCGTGTTAATCCCATCCAGCATAGACGTCTGAATAAGATTATTGAATTGGATTAAAGATCAACTACTGAATAAACAACCTATAAATATTATACACAGTGAAGAGAGGAAATATTTTAATCCTTTGAAGATTAATCTATTTTTAATGTTAAGGGCAAGCATTCAAAAATGATCCGAAACATCACTCTGCAGGTTGTTAACTCAGGCAATACCACAAATGATTTTTCCGTATGATCTATACGGGTAGTCAGGAAAATGTGTAACGATTCAAAAGACAATAAATTCAAACTGGAAATTCAATTAAATACATCTGAAAATGCCTGAAAATAGGTGCAATTTGAAAACCATCGAAAGCATTTTGAATGTTTTATCTAAAAATCGAGTACCTATTTCATATAGAATTTAGAAGATTACAGTTTGAGGATTATTATATTTTGTAAACATAGACATTTTCCTAACTACCCGTAGAAAATTTACAGAAAAATCATTCGTGGTATTATCTGAGTTAGCATCGTGCAAAGTGTGTATTTTTAGGTGCTGGCTTGGCTATACATGTACAGCACAGAGTGTAAAAAGGTAAAAAATACAATTTTCTTATGACAACATAAACAACTTTATTTGACATGTTCTTAGTAGAAAAATAACAGGGGAAATTGATTTTTCACAATGAAAGTCTAAAGGTTGATATAATATTTTATTAGTTTGTTCAACTGGTATTTTACACTCAATAAACGTAATTAGAAAAATGTTCGTCTAGTGAAACAAAGCTTTATGTTGGCGTGTTAATTATTTTTTATTTCGGTTTACTCAATTTTAATTTAAATGCATGTAGATTGAACGTCACCCGCCTCAATTGACGATGTCTGTTCTGAGTAGTAATTGGCTGGTATATTTTTAGTTTTTTTTTTCTTTTTTTTATTTAATTTTTTTACAAGAGAAAAAATACAATTCAAAAAGTCCCGATAAACTACTTTTTTGTAGTTTGTCTAACGGGAGCTTGTTATCTAAAACATAAAATTTACAGCCACGGTTACAAAATATATAAAAATAAAAACATTAAAAAAACAATATATAAAATAATAACATAAAAAACATATGTAACAAGGTTAAAACATAAATATTTATCAAGAATATTACTCTTAAATATTTCTTCAAAAATACATTAAAAAAAAGAATAAAATAAAAACATAAACGAAAGCAATAAATTATAAATAAAATAATATTTTCTTATTTCTAAAACAAATAGGTTCTTTCAGCTAGCCAAGTTTTCAATGTGTTTATTAATGGTTTAGTTTTAATACAGATTTTTTTTTAATTTCAGCGGGTAACATATTTATACAACTAGGAATCATGTGATCTAAAGTTCTTTGTCCATATATTTGTTTTTATACTAAAATAGGTATTTAAATTTTTTTTAGGATTCTTTGCTTCAATGCACTTGACTCGTGCGCCTTATGCATAGAAGAAAAAATATTAAAGGATTTCTCCACGGAACTTAAAATCTACCAAATTGTACTCTAACACTAACGATATACTCGTATGATTAAGGCTCTCGCAGTGTAAACCCCGAACATCCACCCGTGTACATTTATAATCTTGATATTTGACGGAAGAACAAACAAAAGCTACAAGTTGAGCCGTATATTATATAGGCTTGGGGAATTGAGCATGTTATGTATACCGTATGGTGTCATCGGTGAAAATATATTGATTCCGATAGTAGCAATGCTTTCGGGAGAAATTACACACATAGTACCGAGAAGAAAGGCATAAAGCAGGTGTGTGAAACTCTGGTACAAGAATTGTTGATATTGGTACGCGTATCGAGATTGAAACAATCAACTTGTGGTGCATGTTATTCACAGGACAATCAGGCCTCTGTGTGCCAATACCAATCTTATTTAAAAAATCTTATAAATAAAAATGGTGTAAGCGGTGTGTTGATAAGTTTAAAGGGGAGATACCTAAAATAAATACAATCGACATTGAATAACATAGATCAGGCTTAAAAATTGTGCACAATCTAATTCGTTAAAAAAGATTTGAATATTATTGGACAAATTCTGATATTAAGTTCGGCGAGCGTGCTTTCAACGCGTCGGGCCTTAAAACTTGGAATAAGCTGTCTCACGATTAAAGATTGATTAAAGACTCGACAGAATCCAGAGCGAAGCTTAAAACTCATCTTTTTAGAAAATCGTATCCATTAATGGTACAGTGCACACCCAATTTACGTAATGAAGCTAGCCGGTTAGTACTCGCGTAAAGTCATTTAGGAAAAAGCTTGAAACTTTTCATAGTCCGTGACATTGTAAATAACTATAAATATTAGTAAATATAAAAAAAATATATATTATAGAGTAGATTTCGTTAAAGCTTTTTTGTGTCATTTTAAAAATCTGGTCCAATTAAAAAAAAAAAAACATATATTTGAAATAAATACCAACTGCAAGATCATGCGATCTTTCAAAGATAAACTTTGTGACCTGCCAGGTAAGCATGCTTCTGTATGTGTTTGTAGGTGCATAATAATATAAACCCTAGAAAGTAATATTTTTACAGCGCCCTTGTGAGTGATTTTTCACAAAAACGGCGCTATAAAATTTATCCAATTATTATAATAGCTGTAGGTCAAATAAATTTCCTATATTTATTATCTAAACCAAAAATTTGAGTAAACAACACACCCCAGAACAGATAATCTAAGTAAATTTATTTATTATCAGCTAGCCATTAGAGTAAAGTGTACGTGGGGTGAAAAATTACTGAACTCGGCTATAGAAATTTATTTTCATGTTATTACAACGATTCGCTAAGTGGGTTACACACCTCGGAATAGATAAAAAAAATCACTGTCACCGGTTTTAGGCCTAAGCGGATGATAAGGACGCAAAATACTGCCGCTGTAGAATTTATGTTAAGAACGATTATTCGGATATATAAAAAAAACGTATTAAACGTTTCAGTGCTATGCTTATTTTGCAAGTATGTACGAGTATATAAATTGCTACAGATATTCTGTGTTTTTAAATAAATAAAAAGTATGGTATTCAATAAAAATGCATTAACTTGGACAAATATCAATCAATTTTAAGGATTTTTTAAAAATCAATCAAGTAAAGTATGAAATTTTACGAATATTATAGTTCTAATTAAAAAAAAATACATATTTACAAATACAAAAAATATTAAAAAATACAAAAATATACGATTATTTCCCTTCACAATTGTGTTTTCCCGTGGTCCATGTAGTCGCTTTTTACAGCGAGCGCATACGAGATTGGATCGCCTTATCTCATTTGCTTTGCTGCACACATTCATTTATGGGAACAAAGGTCTCGTCGTCCGTAGTGCCGCTGTCATTTGATATATTAGGATCATCCGCAATAGAACTACATCGCGATGGCGCCGGAGCGCACTCTAAAAGTTAATCAAATCCTTTTTTGCTAGACTCGATTTTTCGAATCATTTTCATTTAGTCCGCATAATCGAGGTTCTACTTTATCTCCGTATATCAAAACTTCTCACGGGAATTGCTTGTAACATAATTGTACGTTATGTTTGATACGGTTTACTTATTTGTCTTGAGTAATTTGTCTTGAGTAGTATAGTATCTAATCTATTTCCGTGAATTACGGTGAATTATGGGGAAATACGGTGAATTACTGTGAATTACGGTGATTTACTGTTAATTACGGTTTTTTAAGGAGAAGTATTGTGAATTACGGTGAATTGCGGTGAGTTACATTGAATTACAGTTAATTACGGTGGATTACGGTGAACTACCGTGAATTACGGGGAATTACGGTGAAATATTGGGAAATACGGGGAAATGCGGTGAACTACGGTGCTGTACGGTGAATTACGTTGAACTTCTGTGAAGTACTGTTTTTCAAAGAGAAGTATTGTGAATAACCGTGAATTACGTTGAACTTCTGTGAAGTACATTTTTTTCAAAGAGAAGTATTGTGAATTACGGTGAATTACGATAAATTACGATAAATTTTCCGGAATTATGTTGAATTACGGTGAATTACGTTTAATTACGGTGAAGTACGGTTTTTTAAGGAGAAATATTATGAATTACGGTGAATTTTCGTGACGTACGGTTTTTTATGGAGAATTATTGAGAAATAACGTGAATAACATTGAATCACCGTGAATAACGGTGAATTACGGTGAAATACAGTATTTCGGTGGATTACGGTGAAGTACCGTGATTTACGGGAAATCACGGTGAATTTCGGTGACTTACGGTGAATTACGGTGAATTTTTGTGAAGTACGGTTTTTTAAAGAGAAGTATTGTGAAGAACGGTGAATTACGGTGCAATACTGTGTATTACGATAAATTGAGATGAATTTCCATAAAGTACGGTTTTTTACGGAGAATTATTGTGAATTACGGTGAAATACGGAGAAATACGGTGAATTACGGAGAAATACGGTGAATTACGGTGAATTTATTTGAAGTACGGTTCTTTAAAGAGAAGTATTGTGAATTACGGTGCAATACAGTGAATTATGATAAAAATTACGTGAATAACTTTTAATTACCGTGAATTACGGTGAATAACTGTGAAATACGGTGAATTACGGTGAATCACGGTGAATTACGGTAAATTACGCTGAAGTACCGTAAATTACGGTAAATTACGGTGAAAACAGTGAAATATAGTGAATTGCGCAAAATTACGTTGAATTACGGTGAATTTGTTTGAAGTACGGGTTTTTAAAGAGAAGTAATGTGAATTTCGGTGAATTACGGTGCAATACAGTGAATTATGATAAAACTTACGTGAATAACTTTTAATTACGGTGAATTACGGTGAGTAACTGTGAAATACTGTGAATTACGGTGAATTGCGGTGAATTGCGGTTAATTTCGGTTAATTACGTTAAATTACGGTGAATTTTCGTAAATTACAGTGAATTACGGTGAATTACGGTAAATTACGCTGAAGTACCGTAAATTACGGTGAATTACGGTGAAAACAGTGAAATACAGTGAATTGCTCAAAATTACGTTGAATTCCGGTGAATTTCGCTGAAATAACGTGAATTTCGGTGAATTACTGTGAATAACGGTGAATAATTGTGAAGTACGGTGAATGACGGTGATTTACTGATAATTACGGTGAATTACGTTGAAATACGGTTAATTACGTTTAATTACGTTAAATTACGGTGAATTTTCGTGAATTACGGTGAATAATTTCGCTGAAGTACTGTAAATTACGGTGAATTACGGTGAAAACAGTCAAATATAATGAATTGCGCAAAATTACTTTGCATTACGGTGAATTTCGCTGAAATAAGGTGATTACTTACGGTGATTTACGGTGAATTATGGTGAATTACGGTGAATTACGATGAATTACGGTGAATATGGTTGAATAACGGTGAATAACGGTGAAATATTGTGAATTACGTTGAATTTTTGGAGATATACCCTGAGATATATATTGAAAACTTGGCTAGCTGAAAAAAACTATTTGTATTAGATAATTACGAAATACATTTTACATACGATTTATTGTTGTTATTCTATTTTATTTTTTATGTTTTGTAGAAATATTTTTGATACACATTCTTACGAAATATCAAGTTTGTTACATATGTATTTTTTTAATATGTGTATATCGTAATCTTAACTGTAAATTTAGGATAAAGTTTTGAATAACGAGCTTCCGTTAGACAAACTACAAAAAAGTAGTTTATCAGGACTTTTTGCATATTTTTTGTTAAATGTTTTAAATTAATATAACAAAAAAAAGATTGTGCAACATATGTGCTAGAATTCGGTCGCTATTATGGAGAGTAGTTGATAATTATTTTAAAAAAAAGTAAAACCAATTTATATTGATATTTAACAAACCTTGATTAACATTGAGTTTTGTTTTTATGATTGAGAGACATTTGTTCGAAGGAGCTCCGAGTATTTGTACAAAGACCTACCTACCTACTTGTTTATAAAGAAATGTAACCGCAAAACCCGCGGGCCATTCGTTTAACAGAAACAAATCCCTCGCTGTTCACGAACTGAACATTCACGAATTTTCGGAAATACCGACATATTTTGTTCAAAATGACAGGTCAGTGGCTGAGTTGGCATCGCATCTGGGTCCCACCCAGACGTCGTGAGTCCAATTCCTCGGCTGTCTAAGCCCTCCATCGTGACAAAGGGAACATCTTGCGCTTATTGTGATGGAAGTTGGAGATTTTCAAATATTGTCAGATTATTCATAACCCGGGAATGTTTTTCTTTCCTTGTGGGTATGTTCCGGATTGATAGAAACTTTCTGTATAACCCTGGTGAAGACCATCAATCAGAATCAAAAAATTTTGCATAAACTCCACACAGAAAAGAAAATCTTTCGGGGCCTATTTCATGTGTGAGGATGCTGTGTGGGGGGTCTTTTAGAGGATGGGAAGGAGTGAACCTGGATCTTGAAGATAACCATCTTGTAGGAGGGGTGAAACATAGAGGCGGCAGATCATTCTACAGCCGAGCTGTTGAACACAAGAACGAGTTGTAGAAGCGACCCGTTCTCATGTGACGAATGTCAACCGTGTACACATTTTATGTATAAAATAGGCAGTGCAGCCGTTCATCAGGAGTATATAGAATACTAAAAAATATTAATGTCAAGTATATAGACAAATGATAAAAATTAAAACAAAATAATGTAAGAATAGACAAATTATTAACATAAACAAAAATTGATTAAATCAAGGTAAGTGATTTATCAAAAATATTAATAAAAAAATATTATAAAACATTGAATAGTAAATGTATATTAGAAATTATTTTTCTTGTCAATATTAATATGAAAATAAGTTCAAGAGAGCTGTTTTTAAAAAATATTTGATTATTAATTAAATTTGCTTAACTATTAACGCCTTACATGATTTCTAAAATTTCAAATTTGTCTAATTGTAAACCGGTTGTATTTCTATGTAAAAAAATTTATTCATGTCAAACGAATGAATGGTTTCTAAAATATGATTTGCAAATTCAGAATAGTTGTTATTATTTAAACACCTTGGGTGTTCCTTAACTCTAATACTGAAATCTCTAGAAGTCTTTCCTATGTAAAAATAGTTGCAATCATTAAAATTAATTTATATACCCGGATTTATTTAAATATTATCTTTATCTTTGCTATTTTAAATAAATGTTTTTTTAAAATTTATTATTTGTATAAAAAGCCGCTTGAATAGAATTTGGGATGATTTTAATTATTAAATTTCAGGTATTATTATTTAAAAACAATATGTACTCGTACATAAATGGTCAATTTATCTAAGCGCCGTTTAGTGACTTCTTCTTAAAGTTTGTAGCCCCTTTTTAAATAAATATGTTTTTAGACTTCTCTTAGAGGTTCCGAAATTGCTTTCTGACCTCAAACCATATGGAAGGTCATTCCAAGAATGTGGGACCAGTACATTGAAAGCTATGTCTCCAAACTTAGCAGCATTCGTACAAGAGGGGTCAACCAGTCTGTTCGACGCATCAGACTTGGCCGATCTGAGCGTGAGTTGTCTCTGAGTAAGATTGTCCCTCACGCAGAGATCAGTCAAGTATGATGGTGCCAGCCCGTTCAGTGTCCTGTATACCATAAGACAAATTTTAAACTGAACTCTTTCTGTGACTCAAAGCCAGTGTAGGGAATTACACAGAAGAGGAGTGATGTGACAGTATTTGGTGGCATCGCATATTAGACGAGTGCTGTGTTGAACACTCCTTGCAGTTTGTTCAAAATTTATTTTAATCACTCCTATGATGAATCCTACAAGTTTGAATGTATGTGTTATTGGAAGAACATTCCAGAGGCCATTGTTATTCCTAAATTACTTACTTCGCTACGTGTTTTATGATCTACACCATTGATTTTTTATGGGAATATTAGGTGGTTAATGATTTTCGTGAAACATATTGTGTTACGATAGTTTGATGCTCAAGCTGGCTACCCATAACTATGTAGTATCAGTACCACTATCAATATAAACATATAAGACACTTGAGAACAGCATGATATATTCTCGTATAATTCCTCATTCGCGATCACCAACTCCGACAAAATCTTAGCACTTCTTTACTTGGTTGCTTACGGCACTAGTGGTTGGTTTACATCCCGGGGTAAATGGCGCATTAGGGTGACCTCATCTACATAATGCCTCGAGAAGGCTCTCGGCTCCCGGTGACAATGCCTCGGAGCCGAAAGCCGGGAGCCGAGGCGAATAGACTCGCGAAGCAAAACACTTAACGCGGCGTGATTGAAAAAAGGGCGGTGGAAAACGACGCATGAAATATACTTACTAAAAATGAATGAAAGCAACGATGAAAGATTTGTCGAGGATGTATTATATTTCGCTGACTATACGTCCTGAGTATAATGTGTGTCGTCTCCAATATCTCTGGGATTCGTGAGGATGCTACGAAGAAGGATGAGACAACCATTCATTCGCTTATATGATCCGCTGAGTCATGGTATCTCTTTCAAACTCGGTTGTCCTTTTCTTACCCTGGATTCCACAACCTTCAAGGTATAATACGTACATTATAATGTAAGGTTCACAGACGGATTCGAGAAAGCTTACGCTACAACGGACGGCATGAGCGACCCGGCAGTAACCAGCATGGTAGACAGCACACTAGCAGAGCTACATTTGCTTCCCCAAACCGATGTGGACGACATCAGGCTCGCTTCACCGAAAGAAGTGGCCCACATCATCAGGTACCTCAAACCAAACAAGGCACCGGGGAAGACCAAATCACCAACACGCTCCTCAAACACCTTCCGCAGAGAGCTATCATCTACCTGACGAAGATCTTCAACGCCTGCCTACTGCTGGGCCATTTTCCCGCCTCATGGAAAAACGCCTGCGTCCTACCTTTCCACAAAGCGAAAAAAGATCGATCGAATCCGACTTCATACCGCCCCATCAGCTTGCTGCCCACGCTCAGCAAGGTACTCGAGCAAGTCATCCTCAACCGGTACCTCCCCCACCACGTCAACAACAAGACTCTACCTGACGAACAGTTCGGCTTCAGAAAGAAACATTCGACAGTCCACCAGCTCACGCGCGTCACGGAGCACATTTCAAGAGCTTTCAACATGAGGCAATACACCACCATGGCTCTACTGACCTTGAAAAAGCCTTCGACACAGTATGGATGGACGGGCTGATTCACAAACTGTACATCACCAAAACACCTACGTACATCACACGAATAATCCAAGCCTATCTGAAAAACCGAACCTTCAACGTCAAAGTGAGGGAGACCACATCAACATCACGAGAAGTACCGAAGGGCGTGCCACAAGGAAGTCTACTCGGGCCCCATCTCTTCAATCTCTACACCTACGACGTTCCCCCTCTCAACCGGTGCCAGAAAGCCACGTACGCCGATGACATGGGCCTATACGCGTCATCCGTAGCGCCCAGATTGGCCGTGAAATACCTACAAGAGGGTCTCAACACCATCGGAGACTACTACAAAAAATGGCGCCTCAAACTCAACGAGGCCAAAACCGAAGCCATCACTTTCACACGCAGGCTGAAGAACAAGACACCCAAGGAGAAAATCACCATGAGCGGAACAATACTAGATTGGAAACCCGAAGTAAAATACCTAGGCCTCACCATGGACAGCCGCCTAAGCTGGAAAAGCCACATCGCAAACGCCAGAAACAAAGCGCAGCAAGCTATAGGAGCAATCAGCCCCATCTTCAATCGGAGAAGCCCACTAGCTGAGAAGAAAAAACTCTTACTATACCAGAGTCAAATCCGCCCAGTTCTAACTTATTCCATTCCAGTGTGGAGTAACATATCCAAATCTACATACAAGAAAATTCAAACTCTTCAGAACAAATGTATAAAGATTACGTACAATACACCTATGTACACAAACCTCAAGATCCTACAAGAACAACAGGAAATTCCCACACTCGAAGAATACTCTCACCAACTGACGACGAGATTTTACAACACCCTAAATCCCGAAAATCCACTCGTGAAAGAGCTGGGCGCATACAATTCACCTGACGATCTCCCGTTCCGCTACAAGCACAAAATGCCGAAGCACATTATCCTGGAGCTCTACGAGGACTCCGACACCGAAGAAGACACGGACTCCGACGCGCCCCCCGGCCCCGACCCACGCGCGGACACCACCGATATGGGCACCACCGTCACCAATACGGACACCCCCAGCGCGGGTGTCCACCCGGTTACCATCCACACGGACACCCGCGTTCGGCCACCACCGGCTTGGGTCCGGCGCAATTCCGCACAACCGGACTAGGAAAATAGAAGACGAGGACTCACCAAAAAAGAAGAGGACTAACACCGGAAAAAATGAAATAGATGAAATACAATGAAATGTAAAGTATTGAAATACCTGAAATGTAAAGTATTGAAATAATGAAATATTTAACTTCAGTAAAATTAAAAGTAAACAACAGTAAATAGTTCAGAACTAAATGTTTGTCTTTCCCAGTTTTGTTTAGGGTTTTTTATCCAGTTAAGATCTTTTCCCTAAAAGTCATGAAATGTAATTAATAAATTCAGTCAATTTAAACAAAACCATCAGATGGTAATAGTAATAAGACCAAAGTGGCCGGAGTACTAGTTAGCCAGAACACATGAGGGGTATTTGTATAAGCCCCAGCTAGTTAGAGGATTACGAAAGAATCCGTAAAATCAAAAAAAAAAAAAAGTAAGGTTCACAAAATAAATCCACGTTTTCAAAGATATTTATTTTTTGATTAAATGGTTTAGAATTATTTTGTTTCAACCATTATTTAATAAATAAATATCCATTAATAATAACAATAATATATCTTTATTCTAATCAAGGTTAACTATAACTAAAATACATGTATAATAAAGAAAATATAAAATAATATAATAACAGTAGGTTTATCCTTACTTTCATGTTACTGGCTAATCCATGGAACTCTATCATGTTCAAGTAGTCATGGTATTGGTGATGTGAGTTGTTTGGAAGTAAGTTAATATTTAAATCTCTTGTAATTATTAAGTTTTTCGTCTAGCCTTCCGGCGTTCAGCTTTGAACATAGGTATCTCAAAAATGTGTTGAGTTTCGCCGATTCGTAGCGGTTCTCACCTATCAGTTCTTTTTAGATCGTCAGCCCAACACATCTGTGGGTGATTTATGTCAAATTTTCCCAATCAAGGACGACATCTATAAACACGACAAACGCCGATTCTGAATATTATGTAAGTTTTATTACATATTAGTTATTTAAAAGATGATGAAAAACCATCCAATTAAAACACCCTATTTGATTGGTATCATTGGATCGACGCCACGTGGCTGTTCGCGCGTAAAATCTTTCTCTGTAAATTTATTTTTTATGACCATTTGACGCTCGAATTACGACCGTTTTGATATGTTTAAAAAAACCAAGCTTTGAGAATTAATTATTCTTGAAAGCGATTTTAAGTTAGAAGGTCGAAATTGATTATATTTTCTTAATTCATTAAATGTTTCTTACCGTTTGCCTATATTATCTTCTTCGATGATTGAATTAATTCGTTCGATTCGTAATCTTTCTGTATTTTCCTAGTCTTCTCTACAGTTCAGTAATGCGTGCCTGAACGCTAAAAGCGGTTTAACGCGGCTTGACACCACCCCCGTTGTTTTACGAGCAGTGAAGTCGTTGTAATACTTTTTATTGGCTTATTTTATTATGGAATAAATCAGTTGTTGTGTTTTGAAATCATATTTTTTAAGTATGCACATTTTTAAGGCACTCTCGTGTGACATGCTCTCAATTTAATCAAATTTTTTAAGCACCCCATTTTATTTTTAATATTTTTCTTACTTTTAAGATGGTGTATTTACGCTATGTGTTGTAAGAGCTATCATTTAAAATGGTGACCGGGAGATTAAAATTACCTTCAGCCCCTTTTGAATCTTTTATTGAAGAGATAATTGCATATATTACTAGTTGAAATACCCGGCATTATCCGGGTTTTGAATTGTTTGGAGTAAAGTTTTGAGGTTGTGATGTGTTACCCCTTACCCCTACCCCTACCACTATCCCTACCCCTACCCTAACCCTACCCCTACCCCTAGAACTACCACTACCCCTAACCCTACCCCTAACCCTAACCCTACCAATATCCAGTAATGTTCATCTTATTTAGAACGTCAAGTGTGTAAAATTTCGTCAAGCTCGTAATAAAACTGCAGATTTGTAAAAAAAGGGACTCAGTCCTGACAAAAAAAAAGCTATATATACCATAGATTTACTTTTAATTATACCAATCTGAAGATGTCCGTAATAGAGTGAAACCGGTCAGATCTGAAATAAACAAGTAGAAGATATTTACAAAGGTTTTTTTAATCAAAAAATTTATATTAAAATGGAATTCCACCATTGTTTGACAGTTTTAAAATTAGAAAAAGTTTAATTAATATCATTTCGGATTTTATCCACGACTCTTTCCAACATAATTTATCTCGGAAATACTGGGTATCTGCAGCCTTAGTTCTAGGAGGAAAATAACATTACTGCTTACGGCTTATAAACTCTTGAATGGTGCATTTTAATACCTGAAATCCTAGCTAAAATCGGATTCTACGCCCCTGATAATTAAAGGCGAGGCCGCCAACTTAGAATTCTATTTCTTCCCAGATGCAGAAATATCTTTCCAATGGTGATGCACCTCGGAAGACTTACTAGGCGGGAAATGAGGATATTTTTCATATGACTTACAACAAGTTTAAGTACGAACTAGCCATAATGTTTTAACTATATTATCTACCTGCTGGAATCCTATCTTTTTAAACCATTTTTATCGCTTTTTTACATGCATTTTGTATAATTCAGTTAACTATATTTTTGTGTTTTTTTTATCGTATTTGCAATGACTGTTTTTTACAAAATAAATACATAGATGCCATTATACGAGTACATATACAGAAATAATAAAAAAATACACTACAATAAAAAATACACGACCGGTCAGAGACCGAGTTGACTTGAAGTTGAGTTGAAAGATTTTGGTGCATAATTGAAATTAACAATAGTAGTTAGTACTTATTGTGCTTATAAAAAGAAAATAAATATATTATAAACTGTGTACTAAAAAAAATTATGTATGTGGTACGTAGTTTTTTTTTTATTTTTATATGAATACCGCACAAGAGTCCCAACTGCTCCTAACCGTCTGGAGCCAGTAAGACTATGGCATTCCCAATTGGGGAATGTTGTGAGGCTGAAGGTATTGGGGAGGGGAAGGAGAAGGGGAAGAGGGAGGTAGGGAAATTCCTGGCTATTCATATCTGGTCACCAAACACGGCTAAAAACCATTTCAAGCAACGTTTCAATTCCGAATGGTGGTCTTTCACCAGGGTGATACTGAGAGTATCTTCCACTTTGGAACGTGCTCAAATATACTATATATTATTTTAAAATTAATTAATTGTGAAACAACACAAATTAATTAAATAAAATTTACTTGCGCATGCTAGGATTTGAACCCGCGACCTCCGGATTCGTAGTCGAGAGCCTTACCCCTCGACCATGGAGGCCGTCAGAGTGGGTGCGTCAGAGTGGGCCGTCAGAGTGGGCCGTCAGTAGTGGGTACAAGTTCCCATTATATGTAATTATTATTGTACAATAAAAATAAAATTTAAAAAAAAACACATGCAACACATCTTCCACATTATGGTAGTAGGAGATTTTCAAATTTTGTCAGATTTTTCTTAACTCGGGAACGTTTGTCTTTTTTTAAATAAAAAATAAATTTAAAAATTTACAGAGAAAAAATTTTTTTTTTTCTTTTCGTATCAAATGTATTAAAAATTAATAAATAAAATGTAAAAATTACGATTTTTTTTCCGATTTCTCGTGAAATTCGAATTAACAACTGTATCATTTAATCTCCTTCTGAAATCCATAACTTACTAAATGCTTTAAAAAATTACTTAATATTTTAAAGTGATATTTAAAAAAAAAAAAATAGACAAATCTTGTTAAAAACTCTTACATTATTGCAGCTTTTTTAGTATATTAACGATAACCTTTTTATGGATGTCCTTTTTCTTACTATTTTATGACCCCTTTCGTTTCATTATATTTGCTAGTTACAACAACTAACCTGATCAATCTGAAATCACTAATCATAACTAATTAAGTACTGTCTCATGCTTCACAAAATCTGTAGAATCACTTTCAAAAACCCTAATACCCGTTGGAAAACCTACCACTTCTAGCCCCCGTTTATTACTACCCCACCTTCACTTAAATTGGTCAGGATCGTAAAACAGCGCTTAAAATTAATATAATGGCAACATTCCCCGCTTTTTCGCTTATATTGTATTAATCCAATCTCCCGCCGTCCCGAGGGGGCTATCACATTAAACTGATTATTTAAAAGTGGAACGGGGAGTTTATCTTCTCACATCTTGGGAGAAGCGAGGAGAAATGGCGGTAAGAGATTGCATCGCGTGGAGTCGCGGTTATCCGGCGTTATAGCGGATAATCGAACAGATTAAGTATATGTACTCCTATAAGCATCGCCTTCGGCCTGGTGAAAGGCTACCATCCAAAATCGATACGATCCGGTAAATCCTAAGCATATTGAAAATATTTCGAATTTTACGGGTGTCTCTCACAGTAGTCCAATATTTCATCCAAAAAGCCAGGCAATAGAAAACGTCGGTTTCAGAAAAATTCGCCAGCCACAATTCCCCGCGGGGAAAGGTCATCGCCTACAATATCCTAAAAATACCAATTCACAGCAGTCCAGTGCAGATCAGCGGCGTCATCATGTATCGGAAAGTTGAAGGAACCAAAGCGCACACCAGGTACTAAGTTCGGTGATCACACTTTCGGCATGTCAGGCCTGAAAGTCTGCAATAATCTGCCACACGATTTGTGATTGATTAAAGACTCGGCAGAATTCAAAAGCGAAGCTTAAAACTCACCTCGTCGAAAAGTCATATCCATAAATTGTACAGTTGCAAACCCAATTTTCATAGTGAAGCTAGCCGGTTAGTACCCACCCAAAGCCATTTACAGAAAAGTTTGAAACTTTTCATAGTCCGCGACATTGTAAATAACTATAAATATAAATAATTATTATGAACAACTTCAGTTAAACTCCAGTAATTTTTTTGTTTGTTTATTTTCGGTCATTTTAAAAATCTGTTATCTAGTCCAAAGATCGAAAAAAGAAACATTAATATTTCAAATAAATACCAACTCTTCTTTTGCTACTAACCTTCTAATGAATGTAATATAATTAACAAATAATAATAAAATAGTAACTGCAATATTATGCGATGTGCGGTCTTCTCTGATATTGTGTCCTGTGCGTGCAAAATCATATTTTCCCAAGGCAAAAATTTATAATGTAATCGGGAGTAACCCGCCAAGTAAGTATTAATCTGTATTTGTTTGTACGTAATTAGATAAACCCTAGCAAGTAATATTTGTACAGCGCCCTTGGGGTGATTTTTACAAATACGGCGCTATACAAATTACCTAATTATTTATTATTATTATTTAATATTATAAAAAACAATTTCTAAAACATAGAGTAAAGCAAAACACACGAAATGTGTTCCGTGATCCAAAAGTCTGTCCATTCGGGTCTTAAAATTCTAAAACAAAAACAAAAAATATTTCACCTGGATCAGTGTAGAATGTTGCCAATATTTTGACGGATATGGTATTTGACTACACGCGTAGTTTTGTCAAAATACTGGCAACATGCTACACTACCGCCTCTACCGGCCCGGTCTATAGGCTTCCAGACTGTATTGCTTTTGTAATAGATATTTTATTTTCTTTGTAAACAATTGAGCAGCGAGGCTTTAAATGTTAATACAATCCTAATAGCCTCTTTTTTTTAAATATATATATATATATTCATGAGCAAAGGGGGGAGTAAAATCTTACGTAGGTCACCTAATATTTATTTTTTGATTTTTCGATATCCATAATTTATTAAGAAAATATTTCACAGAAAATCTATTAAAATGTATAAAAAAACCAACTCGTACAACTCAGTCCGCTAGAGGGCGCTAGTGTAGAATGTTGTTATCAAATTTCAAGAGCTGGAAGTATTACCATTGGAGAGTATTTGATTCAGGTAATTATTTTAAATCAACATTATCGTTAAATCCGTAAGCCGGTTAATCTAACCCCATATAACCGAGACTCTACTGTTATTCTATTTTAACATCTCGCTGTACCTCTACTCTGGCAGTGTGAAAAGGCATTAAGCCGTAAAACGCCTTAATGGCCGCGTTTCTGAACTGCCATATTTTATTACGTGTATGGATGCGTTTCCCTTTACTGTCCCATAAATAACCAACAGATATCGTTTAAGGTGCGGAAATTAAATTCTGCATTCCACGCTTGTATTTCGGGTAATTAAGGAATTAATATTTTAATCACGTGTGTATATTACTTTAACAAATTATTTTCACTATCGTGTTTATCCAAAACCGCCTCACCCCAGGCCAGGACACTGAATCAAATCGGCCTCTTTTTTCTACGAGATCTTTCTATATTATGTTATATATGCAAGGCCTGTGTTCGAGTGGTTTTGGTTTATTCCCCTTCCGTACATTGCTATTTTTGTGTGAATATTAGTGTCCTAACTGTTCGGAGTCAGTAAGTCTCCAACATCCCCAATTGTGGTATATCGTAAAGGTAGAGGGAGTGGAGGGGGAATTATTATTTAATGAACTATTTTTCAATGTTGACCATGAAATTTATCATTACATACTAACTTATTTTGCTTCTGATTACATATATTTTTTCCATGACCTTCCTTATAATATACTGCAAATATATATATATGTATTTTTTAAATTTTCTTTTCTATGTTAATTTTTTAAAATTTATATCAACATCTCTGCATTACTAAATAACATGTGCTTACTGAACTGATAAAAAATGTTAAATGTGTAAATCCCAATTTGGGCATAAATAAATACACAAATAAATTAATTACTTAATAAATAAATAAATTATAGTTAATATTAAAAATTTTAAAAAAAAATTATTCTTACTAACCATCGTTATTATTTTTTTCAATTATGTCGATTTTAGTTCTAATCTAACTAGAGTAGACTTGTGAAAAATTGCGGAATATTAAAAATTAAGTAAAAGATAAAAACAAACAATTTAAATAATAATTAGAAAAATATATAACCACGACGGAGAATCAAACCCCGATCAACTGCTTGCAAGGCAACTTTACCGACCATTACACCGCCAGCTATTGCGAGAACGGTGGCGTAAATTCATTGCTGTATGTAGGTATAGAAAAATAGAATTATTTGGATAGAATTTGAATTTTTTTGTTTGTACTGTTTTATTGTCGATAAATCGACGTTTATTGAAAGAAAGATATAAAGTTTCATATTTAAATATAAGTACAATATGCTACATAATTATATTATTGTATGGTTTACATTACCTAATGATGAATGTAAATAAGTCCAAAGTCATGGTGTTTGAAAGAGAGAGTACGAAAACAGTATGCAATATAGTTGTGAATGATGAATACTTGGAGCAGGTCGATGAGTTTGTGTATTTGGGAAGTATGTTTACGAGAGATGGAAAGACAGATAGGGATATTGAAAGAAGGGTGAATGCAGGAAACTCCATTAACGGAGGACTGAACGCGGTTGGCGTAAACAAAAAGTTGTCCAAGGAAGCGAAGCTAGCAGTCCACAATGGAGTGCTGATACCGACCTTGATGTGTGGCAGTGAGGCATGGAACTGGCAGAGGAAGGATGAAAGTAGACTGAATGCTGTAGAAATGAGATCTCTGAGACGAATGTGTGGTAAAACCATGTATGATCGAGTGAAAAATGCTGAGATTCGTAAAGAATGCAAGGCTGATGTAAGCGTAGTGAGCAAGATTAAGAAAGGGACGCTTAGATGGTTTGGGCATGTAGAGCGAATGAACGAAGAAAGGAATGTAAGGAGAATATATGACGCGAATGTGAATGGAAGAAGCAGCCGGGGACGCCCGAGGAAGACATGGCACGATCAAGTGAATCAAATACTCGAGTCGGTCTATGTCAGAAGTCGGAATAACAGAAGAGAATGTATGAGGCGTTGTATGAATGTGAATGAAGCAAGAAGTGTATGCCAAGATCGAGTTGTTTGGCGGTCCGTCCTCTCTGCCTACCCCTGCGGGGCAACGGCGTGATGGTTAGTTAGTTACTAAACCTACCTCACTAGGTGAAACCTGTTGTGTTAAGATTAAAATTATAATTTTTAAATCTTTGTAATAATTATTCTGAATTATAGAAATAGAATGTTACGTACAGTTACATACTATGTACTCACACCACAACCGAAATTACGTTATTCGTTGCTCTATTGTTATTGTAATACATAAATGTATTTATTTAAAACAGACCGCCACAACACGGGTATATGTGAATATTCTGGTAGTATTCCTGTAATAAACTAACAAGGTACCTACTGGATAATTTTCAAAAGTTAGAAAAATATAAATAAATTTAATAAGTTTCCCCAGAATAACGTTGCAAAATGCTAACCTCTGAAACATTTTGCAGGATGATGTACAAACTAAAAACATAATTTAATCTCTTGCGGAGTGAAATCCGGCATACTTCAGGCGAGAGTACGAGTATGTACGTGGGGGTAGGTATTACGGTGAAGCGGTACTTTTTGCTTTAATATTCCCATGTAAAAAGTAGCAACCCGTCCCGCGCCGGGCAAGATATAGCGCTGCGTTTTTGTAAGTAATATGACTACATTTCCTCCGTAGCCCTTATCGAGACAGGGGCGCTGGACCTTTGGTGAATTTACAGGTAAAAAATATTTTATACGTAAGAACCGCAATTAAGTATAGGAACTCCAGTCCAATTTTTTTAATCATTTTTTATGACGTTCAAACTTAAATACCAGTATGTATATATGTATATATTTTTTTTTTTTCTAAAGTTAGTTTTCATATTTAAAATAAATTTCAATATTTCAAAGTCCGCCAAAATGCTCCAAATTTATGGACGGTCGATTTTGATTAGTTTTGAGGTTAGAATGTCAAATGTCAAAACAGGGATGAGGTTTACCGTACATACTTTTATATTCTATTCATAGTAAACCATAACTAAACAAAAATAATAAAAATATGCACCTTTTTAGAAACTTCAAATCAAAGAATAATAAAAGTATTGAGCATTAACATTATCATAATATCCGTAACAATAATTGGTTTGCTCGTGAATGTTCTATTTCTTACATTAATAGTAGTTTTTTTTTTATATTGAACAACAATTATAGAGCTTAAAGTCACCCAAATTAATTTAAAATTTAGCCATAAGTAAAAAATTACGCATTTAAAATACATAAAAAATGTCCATACTAATCCAAAAACATGACGCGCACGTGACGTCAAATGCTCCAAATGCAATTGTAACCGACGGCGGGCCGAGGCTTTCGACACTTTCTTGTTCGGCGCGAAAAACCTCTCGTGCGACCACCTGTCGTCACAAGACTGTAAATTTTTGTAGGTACCGGATCCGAAGCCACTCTCGTTCTCTTCGAGGGATGTCGCGTTGGATGCTGCTGGTCGTCACGCACCCAGTGCTTTGTGTATGGGGGCACTAGGTGGGCGGTTGAGGCGTCCCTTCGCCTTGGGTGGCATTCCGCGAGCGTAGAGCCGGTGGTGACATCCTAGAAGGCGAGTGGCTGAGATCCGTCTCGAGAGATCACTTATGATCGACTGCGGGCCGAGGTTTTCGACATCTTTCTTTGCTGTATCGAAAGGCCACTCGTTATCGATAAGGTGCCAGATTCAAAACACTCTCAACTTGAGGGAGTTCCAGGAATTCTCAGGCAAAAGGGTGGCTCGGTCCCGTTCGATGTGGTTCTCAGAATTCTTCAGACAGCAAGTAGTTTGTTGGAGAAGTGGTAGTAGGGAAGACGAAAGTGAAAGACCTTTTCTCATCTGCTGATAATTTACGACTGACTTTATTTCTATTAAGTTGACCTATTTATGTTATTTGGCGAACACGGTAAAATGTCACCCCCTACTGTGTTGCAGCCCGAGCTTGCAAATAGGCGCGCTCCAGTGGCGCACATATGTTGCGTCAAACTGCGGGCAACCCATTTGACCGAGTTGTTCCAACTCGGTGTTACATAAAGGGTCCGTTTAAAGGCAATTTAGGTGATTTTACAATTTTAGTTTTCTTTTTGTTTGTTTCAGGTTGATTATAACTGTGTTTATTGCTGTCCATGTTTTCCCACGTCCACATAACATAGCACTTTCAATGTGGCTTCGTTATTTGGTCGTAGGGAGCAATAAACATGACAAAGTTGATTCTCCCAGCGCAGTATTTCATTACACTGTTCTGGGCAAGTTGTAAGTAGACATATAAAAATGTTAAAATATAATCAAAAATCACAAAAATTATTATTTAAGGCATCTCCTCATTACGGCATTATTCAAATAGTTTATTATGCCGTTTTGAGGAGATTTACAAGTTAAACAAGAAACAGTCCATTTGCAAACAATAATAGATAATAATACAAATACAAAAAAGGGAGTTTGCAATACGGTATTTTACCTAATCGGCGTTAGACACATGTCGAACTTCCCGGGTGGTCCACTCCTGAGGAATGTGGCCAGTGGCGGAGAGTGGAATGGACGATTGACCAATAAGTTTCAACACGTCTGGTACAGATATTCTATGAAATATATTCTCGATAAAAGTAAATATTTCAAGTTGGGACTCGGTTGAAAAACCAGTCATTTTTAAAAAAGAAAAATACTTTCAGATTCATAAATAAAAAATATTTGCATACGTGGAAATAAAAGAATAGGTTCCTAGTTTGGGTTTTAAAAAAAAAAAACCCAAACTGGCACTTTTGACAAATGTCATTTCATAATAACATTAAAAATGGCGTCAATTCTTCTTCAATGTGCATTACTTTGTATTTCTGCATATACAAATATTTTTTTATATATTTTCATGAATGTAAAAGTATTGTTCTTTTAAAAAAATATATAAATTATAGAATCGAATCGAAAATTCATAAAATAAATATTCGGTAACCTACAATACGACTACTGCTTTTTTGGTCATACGTGAAAAGATATTAAAGAGGCTATTAGGTTTGTACTAACAGTTATAAGCCTCGCCGCTCGCGCCTGATCTATATGTGGTTCTATATGTGGTTCTATATGTGGTTTAGAAAGGGAATGAAACGCTTATTTAATAAATTGTGAGAAATTCTCTTTAATTTATTTTTATTTTTAGTGTTCACCTTTTGTATTAAATGCATCACAATTCTAACCATTAATTATTTATATATTTACTAATAATAACCGGTTGCTCAAGCTTCGTCGGGTTAAATTAAAACTAGACTTTGTAACGTAATTTTTATCTTTGATACGGATGCGACATTGTACTATTGTCTATTACGTGTCTATGGATTCAATATCCGGGAGAGAAAACGGGGACGACACGTGGCGGTTCAACATGGCGGGAGTCATAACCTGACACGAGCGGTGGAACGTGACCTTTTTTTTTGGGAGAAATTATTTTATAGTTTCCTTTTTTTTTCGTTTGTCCCTAAGTGGACGCCAGGGTGCGTCCATTTGATTTACCCAAAGTGGGTATGAGTAAAACTACGAAAATCCTCTTATGGATTTAATTTTTGTTCGAAGGGGAAATGGGTTCAATTTAAAAAACCAAATATGGTTATGAAACGCAGTCGCGTGTGCCGTGAGTCATGGAGAAGGTCCCTGCAGAATGGTGAACAGACGTCGACGGCTAGTTGCTGGAACTTCATCCAACCAGTGATATAAGGTTGTATCCTTAGTTAGTTTTTGCCTGACCACATGGAAGCTGTAACGGATGGCGTTTCCTGAAGAGGTGTCATAGTCTTCACTAATGGTGACCGTGGTGATTGGTGAGCGGCAGGCCTGGAGCGGCCTTGCTTTCTGCTGAGTGGATGACGCTGACCACAAGGGCCATTACTTCTTGAAGCAAATCTAAAACGTTCGTTTAAAACTTAACCTCTCTCTCTACTCTCTTCTCTTTCCTCTAGAAGTAATAATTAAGGTTTTGAGTCAATAAAGACCATATTTTCTTTATTAGTAAGGTTTTATTTCTTGTATCATGGTCTTCCTCACAACATCCCCGTACCTCATCTACCAATCTTATCCACTTATCCTGAGAAACAAGTCATATTCAGCACCCCTGTAACGGAGCGTTGCAGGTAAGCGCGCAATCTACCGATGTTACAACTTACATAAATGTATTTATATTTATGTAAACTAATAATAGTTCCTGACACAAAGATCGCAGGTTCAAACCCCAACGACTATTATTTAACCTCAGACAACATTCCACGAATTTGGTGATATCGTAGACCCACAGACTCTGGGCAGTTGACACTGTTGTGCGGAACCACATAATATACTTTTTTAAGGCTGTGAAACAGTTGTCGCAAGTTTTCAGGATCTGACTATATTTTACAGAATCTGGTAATAAATCTAATATGAAAATTACATAACATTAATATTACATATTTTGAAAGTAAAAACTGAATACATAGCCATCACACCCTGTTGTCAGATGCTGATAGTTTGTGACAACTTCCTCAGAGCTGAGTATAAAGTGCCTTCCAGACGAGCGGGTGGCGTAACTCCTGGGTGGCCTAACCGAAATTGGTTTTTGCCGCCAGGCGGCAGATTTCACCAGTGGTCTTATGAACATAGCCGCGAGCGTATGGCTCACTCCTAGCTTCTAGCTTCTAGTTTCTACATCTGTCAGTAATCATACGTCCGTCAGCGGTAGTGTACGCACCTTTCGCAAACTCCTCCGTGTCCAACATAAAAACAAAAACTTCGCACTGACACTTGACAACTACAATGGCTACTATATTAATATTTAATAATCCAAGAAAAAGAACATCTGTTTTAGGTATCATTTGCTTAATTCGGGCTTATAGATCACATATGACAAAATGGAATTTTATTTTATTTTTTAGAAAAAAAAAACCTTAGTTAATATAATACGGGTATATTATTTGAAAAAAAAAATCATAATATGTCGACTTCCATAATAGAGGCATGTACTTAGTTTGGTAGTCGAAAATAATAATCTAAGCTTTGTACCAAAAATTATAAATATGAATTAAATTAAATTAAAAAATATATATCTATCAACTTTACGAATCGTGAGACGACTTGTTCCGAGGCGTATTTCTTTAGCGAATTATCAGAGGAAATTCAAATAATAATTTTAAAATTAAATTAACATTACGAAAAATTCTAATTAAAATATTCATGTATCTAAGGATTGTATCGGACACAGGTATGCATCATCTTAATTTTAAAATGATAAATAAAGTGCGATTTCCAAAGCAAATTTCAAGACTGCTTCGCTCAGCTGAGACGAGGAGTATTGCCATTATTGTCAAGTCGAAATATAAAAACTCGATTAATATACTTTTTCCGTCGGCCACACTACTGGTCCGCCCAATGACGCTTGGTTTTGACCAAAATACTAGATCTAGTAATTCCGTTCTCCTTTCCTATGGCCACGCCTCTTCTGGGCCAGGAATTTGCCACTATACGGTTCGTTTTGCCTATTATTGGCGAAACCACTGGGCTACCCGCTCGTCTGGAAGGCACTTAAAACACATTTATTTTCAGATTTATTTATTTTTATTTCATAATGTTTTACAAGTTACAAAAAATGTGACCTTACTGGGGTACCCCATTCTAAGGTCACATTGTACATGGTTTTATATATGGATTATAAATTAGGTAAAGTTTTTTGTAAGTTTGTTAAATATTTTAACTGAGTTTTCGTAATTATGTTAAAATATTACTAGAGGAAAATTATAATGCAATAAATGAATAAAAATTCTAAAATCAATGAGAAAACATACCGTGACCGTTAAACTATGTTTGGTTGCAACATCATATCTATATTCTTCCTTCCCGTGTCCATAATCCATAACTTAATACTTCTTTTGAAGTCCGTTAATTTTGTAATGGTTTTTATTGCTAAAGGGGGTCTTAAATACTTTTATAGAGAAATATTGCAAATTTCTTTGTCCAAAAGTTGTTTTAGTTGTAGGTTGATGGAATGTAAGTGTAATGTGCAGAGTTATCCTGGTTTTTTAATGCGTAAATTAAAATATCTTTTGAATACAATTGTTTCAGAGACATTCAAATAAGGGCATTAAAAACATAGTCTGTAGGAGTTCTGATGGAGACTCATGAATAATTTTCAAAATTGCCTTTTGAGTTGTGATAACTGGTTTTATAGTGGAATCGCATGAACTTCCCCATCTGATATGACCATATTGTAGATGAGATTGACCTGAGGCGTAATAACTAACTATCATGCCGTTTCTCCGCAGGGGTAGGCAGAGAGAAAACAGGTTAGTTTTTTTTTTAATTTGTTGTTTACATTTACAACTTGGGAATTCCAATTTAAGTTTTGATCAATAATTATTCCTAGGTATTTTATTGTTTATGCTTCATTTAATTTTGGGCAGTTGCAACCACTTCTTGGTTCATGTTTAAGCAGTGTTTTATGAATGTTTATGTTTGTGTTGAGGCTATCCATTTGCTTGTTGTAGAATTAAATTTAATATATTTAGTTTTTGGTTGATGATTTGTGACAACTGCTGGCAGTTAAATAAAGGGACTGTCGAACAGTTGAACAAACAAAATCAAATCAGCTAAGATTAAGTTTAACCTTCGATAAGATACAATAAGATTTATTTTAAATGATTATAACAAAATAATATTATCTTCGATTTTAATAAATTGCAGATGGTAATTAGACTATGATACCAAACGCTTGGAAACCAGATTTAGAGGCCAGACATCTGATAAGAGCAAGAAAATATTGATAAGCTAAATACATATTTGCAAATTGATAATAATAAATAAATATTTACTCAGAAATTTCCGAGCGATAAAATATGAAAATGTTTCGATGGTTCAACATTTCAGAGAATTCCTAATTCTAACGTCAAAATATCACATGGCTACTGTGTATATTTCACAATTATCATCGATAAAATCACAAAATATGCGTGAATATCACCAAAAACTTGTCCTTAGAAGGGAAGAAAAATCATTGTTTCAAGTACCCATGACATAAACGAAAATATTATGAAACATGTTGTGAAGGTCAAAAAAATTGCATAATAAAATCTCTCTTACCGATGAGGAGACCATCCATGTCGAATATAACATGACTGACTTTCTTATACTGCATTGTACAAATATTATCAAAAATACTTTAACGTTTAGAAAGGGAGCACAACTTTTACCACTGATTTAAACTTTAAAATATACACTAGCGTTGTGAGAATCTTAAAAACACTTCCTGATGATTAATCGGCTTGATATTGTCATTTGACCATCAGTATTCTTAACAACAGAGATAAGAAATTCAGTTATATACATCATAATCTGTGCGAAACTCAACCTCGGCCTACTGACATTTCTGTTTTTGACATGTGTTTTTTTTTTATTTACATTTGCAACACTGAAAAATTAAGTTAAATATTATCATGTGCTTTTAGCACTTTGTCGGTAAATTTAGTTTATGATAAGCATGATATAGCCTTTTGTAATCACCTAAAATAAATGACCGAATTCACCGAAATAATTTAGATTTAAAATGTGCATTTTAAATAATAGGAATTCCCAGATTAGACCGGCCATAAAATGAATTTAGTACAAAGGCTAGCCGAGCCTATTGTTAGAAAAATCGTAACTAAAATAATATAATCTTAACTGCTATTTTGGGAAATTCCGCAATTCCTTTGTGATTTTATGGGACGTCAATAAAAGATAATACCTACAGGTAGACAGGTAGACAGAAGGACAGTGGGCTCTAGGAGACAGTCGATTGCCAGAGTCCGCCCAGGACGGAGAGTCGGGTGCAGTATTCCGCCCAGGACGGAGAGTCGGTTGCAGTAGTCCGCCCAGGACACACAGCCAAGTGAAACCTTCCGCCCAGGAAGGTTCCTATTCTCGCTCCTTGGAGAGGCCGCCCAGGTCCTCTACGCTCTACGAATTCTACGCTTCCATCCCAGAAGGAAGTAACTGATCTTCGCCCTTCGGAGATCAACATCGGAGACCGCCCAGGCCTCTGATTATCACCGCGTTGCACCTACTCCCGATCCGGAGGTACACGAATACGTAGTGCGAACGCGAGGACTCTACATACAACGCAGCCACTGGACCCTGGACATCCATCACCAAAAAGGGAAGTGCCTGACTCTAATCATAATTCCTCCCACAACATAAGCCAGTGAACCTCTAATTTTAAGTACAAAGACTTTAACAGTAGAACTAAGTAATTGCCTAAGCCAGTGAACCTCTAATTTTAAGTACAAAGACTTTAACAGTAGAATTAAGTAATTGCGTATCTAGTTTTATTGAATTTATTATGTCTAATTAAGATTTACACTAGTTTTAAGACTAATCCCACGTGTATAAAAATAAATTACTTGTAACTACCTAAGATCGCATTTCTATTCCTCCCTTTTTGCGTTATTCCTAGAATAATACCTACTGCCCGACGCTCCGTCTTTATCAATATCACTGTGGTCATACCGTTACATTTGACACATTATTTTTTAAAGTAGCAGCATTACAATCCACAAAATCCATAGATTATAGATCCCGATCTCATAGACAAAGAAACCGAAAATGTTATTTGTTTACGTTGCCACTCATATTCGCGCTTCGTGGGGTTTGTGACAATTTGCATTAGATTAAATGTAATATTTGCACGTAGTATAACCGGTTTTCTAATAAATGGCGAAGTGAACAAATGGTCTATGCAAATGCAATAGTTTTCCCAGTGATTGAAAACCCGTGATTTAATATAAATAAAAAAACATGGACGGCCCCGGAATGAGTTTGTTCAACGGTGCCGGCAGTAT
Source organism: Halesus radiatus (assembly GCA_022606495.2). NCBI lineage: Eukaryota > Metazoa > Arthropoda > Insecta > Trichoptera > Limnephilidae > Halesus > Halesus radiatus. The sequence goes on from JAHDVE020000816.1 coordinate 120,522, forward strand.
ACATTTGAATACGAGTTCTCAACGGCTTGAAGAAGAAGAAGCCATCGAAGATCAGAAACGACGAAATGAAGAGGTAAACTTTACAGTTTCTCGTGTATATAATATTCTTAACCAGGTGCATTACTTTGATGAATGTTTTTCGAGGCCATATGGGGTCCTTTCCCTCAAGCAGGTTATTTTGTTCAACAAATTCATTCTTATAATTAAATAGATAATGGAGTTAATAAATCTTATTTTTAGTGTTAGTCTGTAGCACCCAAATTAAATTATCATAATTTATTAATTTTACACTATTGTACAATTTTTTTTCTTCCTATTTTTTTATTATTATTATTGTATTATTTCACTTTGATTTATTTATCCAACAAGCTCAAACTTTTTCTCAGTCCACAACATCTCTAAATACGATTGTAAATCAAATTTAATTATAATACTTTTAGTTTTTTTTTATTATTGTGACAGCTGTAGACAGTTTTAAAATGGCCTTGAACGCTGAAACAGCTGTCAGTAATAAAAAACGTTTAATAAATTCGCCTATCGTAACAATCGGACTGCAATCTTTGGAGCGCACACGTCAGGTGGGAATGCTGTCCTTGTTCTACCAGTATTTTAATGGAAAATGCTGTGAGGAACTAGCGTCATTGATCCTTTCTGCACCGGTGCATAGTCAGGAAACACGCCAAATGCGTGCCCAACATTTGTACACGGTTGACATTTGTCACATGAGAACGGGTCGCTTCTACTACTCGTTCTTGTGTTCAACATCTCGACTGTGGAATGATCTGCCGGCCTCTGTGTTTCCTCCATCCTACAACATGGGTCTCTTCAAGACCCAGGTTCACTCCTTCCTTTCCTCTAAAAGACCCTCCACACAGCATCCCCAAAGATGATATAGGCGTTGAGGGAAATTATTTCCCTCAGGGTCTCCTGTGTGGAGTTACCGTAAAAAAATAATTAAATGCAGTTAGTTCTACGAATTAAACACAAAAACAGTTAATAGTGGGGTTTTAAGTTATTTTATTGCTTTTTTCAGTGACTTCATGCTGATATATATATATATATATTTTTTTTAAATGGCACTACATAAATAAGTATTAGGAATGTTTTTAGCAACCCTTTTTAGAATTACTCAATTCTTTTTTACACATTCTTTGGGTTAATAATATAGATGGGTGCTAAACTGATTTTTAACATTTTCAGTTACAAAACGACTTGAAAAACTGTTTTGATGATTTTATTGATGACGAGGACGACTCTGTCAATGACAGCTCCCACTTCATCTCCCTGAATGTGGCGCAGTCACGGAATCTAGCCAGGAACAGCGGCTTACAACAGAAAAGTAAAACTTTTTTTTTTCTAAGAAAAATTCTTTCTCAAATGTATTTATCCACATTTTCACTTTTAAAAATTCGTTTCAGCTTTCGAAGATAGTCCGTTGAACCTACAAGCGGAACTAATGCAGTCTGTCCCTTCAAAGGGACAACCCGTTGAGCACGCGCCTTACCCTAGTCACAATAGAGTAAACGCCAACATAGGAAATGAACCCAGCCATCCGACGAGCTACGGCAATCACAGAATGACACAGAAAGAGTTGCACAATCACAATGGATACGGAGATATCCACAGTAAATCTCCTGCCTACCAACCCCCCCCACTGGTTCAAGAGCATTATCACGGTGAAGTGTTTTATCAGTAGACCGTTACCAGTATTCTTACCAACCGCTGTGACTAGAAATTATGTTTTATTTTATTATACGAGGGCTGTCCTTAAAATAATGTCTCCAATGATTTTTCGCAGGGTAAAACACCTTTATTTGCATTAACACATATTTTTGGAAACCGTTTTTTCCTCTTCTACATAATCATCATTGCGATCGATGCATTTTTGCATGCGGTATACCATCTTTTTTATGCCTGTCATAGAACTCCCGCCGCATCGCGCAGGTAGCGCACGACATCTTCTTTCAGCTCCTCGTCTGTACTGAAATTCATTCCACGCATGTGTTTCTTCAATTCAGGGAAGAGATGATGGTTTATCCAAATCTGCCGATGTGAGCGTTTGTTGCCCGTGTGGCGTGGGAACAAACGTCAAATGCTTTCGTCAAATGTTCTATCAAAATCTTGGCAATAGTGGTCTTACTGACATCAGGGAGCATGTCACAGAGCTCCCAAACCGTTACCCGTCGATCTGCAAGCATGGCTTTTTCCACTTTGGTAATTGTTTTATCTAAACCGATGGCCTTGTGTTCTTTGCACACAAAAAACGAATTACAGAGCGTAATACACACCTGGCAGGTGCGGCGAGTGGAAGTTCCATCGCGAACGGCTGCCACGCCGAGACTAAGCATCGCAGAGAGTGCAGCGTGGTGGGGATTTGGAGTGGGGAATCAGGCTATACAGCAGTGTCGCCAGATTGCATGTAAAATCGTTCCTCGGAACCGCAGCACCTTAGAGACCTTATTTTACGGACAGCCCTGTTATATTTCACCCCGAGCGCCATTTACTCTAAACTTACCGATGCTATACATTCATTTAGATACTACAACGATTTAATCTGGAGTGCCCTACCAGGTAAGTATGTTTTCTGTATATGTACATAATAAGATAAACCCTAGCAACTAGTATTTGTAAAGCTTAAGGTGATTTTACACAAAAGCGGCTCTATACAAATCATCCAAGTATTATTATTATATATTCACAGTTAATGGTGTGTACACAAATCAATGCATATTGGCTCTAATAATTTCAAAACACCATATTATGTATTGTAGATTTCGGTGTCTGGATGTTTAACCCTTTGAACCCTATAGGCTGGTAAACCGGCCTGATTTGGCGAGGTAATAATAATAATAAATACCCCAAGACATAATTTAATTTGTTTTGCTACAGGAAGTTTGAAATTATTATGAACTAAAAAATAGTTTTCTTATTGACAATTTTTCAATTTCTTAATGACAATTCTTATCGCATCAAAATTGTTTTAAAATCCGTAGGTAATACACACATCTTTGACGTGACCTCCTCTTATTATCGTTATGATATTTCTTGGCATTAACAATTAAATAAATACTTCGTTTGGTATCAATATTACAATCATCGTGTCGCTATTTCTCATTCTGCGAGAGAAGCCTGCAGTGTTCAGAGCGATGTACGCTGCCTGATTTTTGGCCTCAAAAATGAAAAATACCACCTAAATGCTAAGGATAATAGATGGAAAAGGAGCATACCGACCCATTTAAATGTTTGCAATCATCTAAAAGGCCTAGAAGCACAATTAGTTTAACAACACATATGTAAAATTATGACATCACATGTATCTCCGACAGCTATCCAAAAGAACGTATAACATTCAATCTGCGGGTGAATTCTCATCATTTCTGTTTTTATTATGCTCCACACAGCACAGCATGTTAATTAATTTATTGAAGTATTAACCATTCTAAATACAAATCTATTCATTCTTCTGTAAATCAATTAAAATAATGCATAAAACTACATACATAGTGTAGTCGTATGAAACGGCATTATAAAAAACTACATACATATTGTAGTCGTATGAAGCGGCATTATAAAACACTACATACATAGTGTAGTCGTAGGAAGCGGCATTATAAAAAACTACATACATATTGTAGTTGTATAAAGCGGCATTATAAAAAACTACATACATAGTGTAGTCGTATGAAGCGCCATTATAAAAAACTACATACAAAGTGTAGTCATATGAAGCGACATTTTTGCATACCAAATATGTGAATGCCAAAATGAACCAAATATTATCATGTATTACAAAATAATATGCTTCACTACACGGTGCTTGGGAAACAGACCGCCTCCATGGTCGAGGGGTAAGGCTCTCGAGTTCAAATCCCATTGTGCGCAAGTAAATTCTATTTAATTAATTTCTGCTGTTTCACAATAAAACAACATTCCCCAATTGGGGACGCCATAGTCTCACTGCTCCAGATGGTTGGGAGCAGTTGGGACTCTCGTGGGGTATTCATATAATAAAAAAAACGACCAGAAATCTTATAAACGGAGTAAGTAAATTAAATGTTTTGTTAAATTTTTTTTTTAATTCAATGTACATGACGTTTAGGAAACAAAGGAAAAAATATTTTTTTATTAATATTTTATTAGAGTGTACGATCTTAATGTTTAGAAATCAAATCAAAAACACTTATACACAGTTTCCGAAAATTGGTAGTACACACAGATCAAATAATAATAATAATTAGATGATTTCCATAGCACCGTTTTTATGAAAAATCACCTCAAGGATGCTGTACAAATATTACTTGCTAGGGTTTATCATTACTATGTACAAACAGATACAGACATATACTTACCTGGCAGGTCACTCCAGATTACCACCTTATTTTATATAATTAAATATTATGTAGAAATATAGATGCCCTAACACGCCAAATAGTAAAATGGCAAATAAGTTAATAGGTTTGGCTTGTTAGATACTGCAGTCAAAATCATACGATATAAATGTGGGCAGCAGTGAACTAGACTGGTGCCAAAATAGGTTTCACGTGACCTTTGGCCCCAGCTGTCGAAATGGTACTTAGAGCAAGTCTATCCATTCTGAAGTCAGTGGTGGTACAGCATAAAACCTAATCATCTCTAGCAGATGAAGAACCCAAATACACAAAGTTTTTTTTTCGATTTGTGCATTTGTACAACAATTTTTTTGTTTGTGGCTTTTTTGGGATGTTGAAACTTTTGAGCCGGGTCTACGCTTCGACGCATTTCAACAGACAAATAACATTTCTAATTTGACCAAAAAACCAACCTCGGACTCGATTTACTCAAAAACGAAATCTCAAATCAAACTTCCCGCCTGTATCACGAGTGTCCAGACACCGTGTATAACAAACTCTCCGAAATTTAAAAATACGTTTCGAAGATATTTTGATGCCTATTTGCTGCACAAATCTATTGTGATTTTACAATGGCTAGTAAATGATGAAATCTTTGTAAAAAGGGTCAAACTAAATACTTTACCAAATGGTAGATTCTATAAAAAAGCGATACCCTTTTTATTAATTGGTTGTTTTACTTAACATTTTCAATTACCAATTGTGTATCTTCATCACGGTAGTAAGGCATGTTTGATGTTATATTTTTGTAAATTCCCAAGAACAGACCATTACCGCCAGCTAGTGACAAAAATGAAGACATTTCGACAGTTGAGCCTATAACATGCATTTAAGTGATAGCTCTGAGGATAGAGCAGACTCCCGGAGTATAATCTGTGTGATGCAAGGGGGTACTCAAATTCAAGTTACTCAATTTTTCCCAACAATGCCAATTTATTCTTTCAGATATAAAACACGTACCCGCCCAAGGCCATTCTGACTTTACTCTGGGAAACACGAGACAAAATGATGACCAATTGCAAATATTCTATCAGGTAAAAAAACTGTTTTATAAAATACAGGTACAAGCGAATCATTCTAAAGAGCCCACATTTGAATGTATCTGTGGACACCGATAGTATCAAACTTGCAATTTAGATATACACAACATTCCCGAAGTTAAAGGTGAAAACTTGATGAGCTAATAGAGAAAATGGGAAGCGTCATCAGCGTGCCGCTTCCGAGTAGCTGTGTGGTATCGGTGCATGGCGTCGCTCGTGGTCACTCCAAGCCCTCAAACCGTCCATACAATATTGTCGTCCGGCTCTCGACAAAGCGTCTCCGCGATGATGTCATCGCTGCGGCAAGGACTCGCCGCGGCCTTACAACGAAGCACTTAGGACTTTGTGTTCCCAGCACCAATTTCTATGTGAACGAGCACCTAACGCTGAAAAACAAAAAACTTTTTGCAAAAAAACGTGCAGCCGGACAAGCCAATGGCTATAAATACAAATGTTTGCGGAACGGCAGTATCTTGGTGAAGAGGAATGATCTCTCTCAGGTGGTCACCATTCGCCGTGAGGGAGATCTTCAAATGATAACCTCACATCGTAATCAACAAAACATTACTTCTACAAACTTGTTTCTACTATTACCGATTTCCACTTTTTAATACTTTATATACCCTTGTGTGTTATTTTATTTATTTCAAAACCTGTTGATATGTTTGTTGTTTGTTGTTGCACAGTGTCTTTGTAGCTTTTTACCATTATCATGTTCTTTGCATATTCTTTCACACTTTACAATGCTGAAATATTTTACACTCTTTAACCTCATATAATCTATGTTCTATATATAATTTGCAAGTTTCCTGTTACGTTGTACTTTATGTATCGCTCCCGCTAATGTGGAATATGTTGAAAGACACTCTCACTCTGGTAAAATGATTTCATCTACGAGTATATCCGTGGTGGTATTAAGACTAAAACCCAATGGCTACTTGTCAATATCCAATCGAATAACTATCGCATATTTGCAGCGCCCCTGAGGTGATTTTTCACAAAAGCGGCGCTATAGAAATGGTCCGATTATTATTATTATTATATGTTATACTTTTAGTCCAAACGTGGCTTGTTTCAAGTGTAAATACAACTGAATTTATTCATTCTCGATACACAGTGTTCCTACGAGACAGAGACCGTTTACCGGTAAAGTGGAAGGAGGCAGGGTGCTGGTTGCAGTGCCCAAATAGCTCGCAGCTTCCCGCCTCGATGCCTGAGAAAATACTCAAATCGAACAAATCTACGTCTCTATCCCCATGAGTTAACCCGGTAAAGATCCAAAATTTTGTTCAAATCACCGTCCCATTAGTCTTCTCTCGAACGTTGGCAAGATCTTCGAAAAAATACTTCTCACAAGGCTTACAGAACACATTGAACAAGTCTCAACTCTCCCCGATGAGCAACATGGCTTCAGATCAAAACATTCAACTCTACACCAACTTCTTAGAGTCTCCGAGCTTATCCTCGGAGGATTTGAAAAGGGCGTATCTACCGGGGCAATATTCCTTGACATTGCAAAAGCCTTCGATAAAGTCTGGACCAACGGCCTTATATTAAAACTTTACCAAACCGGCATCGAACCGCAGCTCCTCTACATACTGAATTCATTCCTTCGCCACCGTACTTTCCAAGTTCGAATAAATGGCATACTTTCCTCTACAAGATTTATGACAGCGGGTGTGCCACAGGGCTCCCTACTATCCCCAACTCTGTTCAACATTTATACTCATGACATACCTCTGACCGACAACAACCAATCCCAGAAGGCTCTATACTCCGACGATACAGCTAGTTTGGTACAAAACAAATCACCTAGAATGGTAACCCTCAGACTTCAACAAAGTATAGGCCTCCTCCAAAAATGGTATGATAAGTGGCGCATTGACGTGAACCCGACCAAGAGCGCTGCAGTTTTCTTCTCAAGACGAAGAACTCGCGGCACCCGGTGGCGGTGGGTCACGTCAAAATGTACGACAAAATCATACCATGGCAAAAAAGTGTTAAGTACTTAGGAGTGACACTTGACCGGAAACTACAATGGAACACACTCATTAATGAAACACTAGCAAAAGCGAGACGAACAGCAAACGCATTATATCCCCTTATCAGCTACAACAGTAAACTCAACCTAAAAAACAAACTTCTCATTTACACATCAACAATCCGACCAAAATTAACATACGCATCACCCATATGGGCTACTTCAAACACAAAAAGACTAGAATCATTCCAGAATGCATTGCTCTGACGATTCACCAAAAGCCCTTGGTTCGTCAGGAATAGCGTAATAAACACGGGCTCGAAAATTCCTCCACTCCGAAAACATATAATAGATTTAGCCAAAACATTTTACTCCAAATTAGAATCGAACTCGAATCCCTCTATATCCAACCTCAGCCGCTGAATCCCCAGCACTGACCCCCTCCGTCTCCGCCCAAATTCCATCTTATATCCTCCATTACCTTAGTGAGCGGGCTTAAATATATATCAGCAAGCGCCACTAGCATATTAAACACAATTTACAATTATTTGAAATTAAAAATAAATAAAAGCCCCACAGTAGCAATAGGCAGCCCGCTCACTGGGTAGAGAAGACTATCTCCAGATTTATGCACCTCTAACCACAGTTGACACAGGAAGAGGGAGAAATGTTCCCTGGCACTGTACACAAAAATTTTACAACACGATATATATATATCCCCATGAGATCTCTCAATCTCATCATTTGTGCAGTACATCCTCCTGTTTCGCCAGCCTCTTTATATGATATTTTCTGCAGCAACCTAGAATCCGTATTTTCATCTGAACCAAATTACATGTTTTGCGTAATAGGGGATATGAATCTACCTACTCTTACTTGATCATTTTCCAAAGGCTGCTGTCAAAGTCGTGCCTTTCCAAACACAGCAACATCGTAAACTTTGCTTCAAATAATGTCATTAATGAACATCAATATATGTAATTGTATTCCAAACCACAATGAAAAATATTTAGACCTTAAATTTTACAGTTGCGAAACAAATGTTACTCGTAGCAACCACCCTCAACAATGTAAACTACTACTCACTCGAGCGCGTATACAGTATAAGAGACTTGGGCATACTTTTTATTAAAAACTTCATTTCGATGTGCACATTAATAACATTGTAAATAGAGCTTACTGCATGCCAGGTGCTAGGCTTTCTTATCAGAAACAGCCGTGTATTTCGGAAACCTGAAACCTACCTCCTACTACCTTCAATCAGAAGAATGTGCGAGTTATTCAATCAAAATCAAACTTTGATGGATTTAGACATATTCTTTGATACATGCAGTACTTTTAAGATGCCACTGAAATCTTTTTAATTTCTGTTGTTTTTTTCGGTTTCGTGGTTCATTTGGGATGTGTTAATATTATCTTCTTCAATGATTAAATATTACAATGAGGTTTACAAACTTCAATAAGTTATAAAAAATAAATTGAAAGCTGTTTTCATATAAAAATATTAAACAAACAAACTTCAATGAACAGTATTTAGATATTGTGTACTTTTTTGTTATTTCTTCGTATAACAATATTTTTAATTTAATCATTATTTTTTCCCCTTTACATTCTTGTAAATATTATTTGTAAAGTTTATTTACCTTCTGTTACTTTATATAGACATTGTGCACCTTTTCAATTTTTTTCTGTGTAACACAATCTTAAATTCCTTAACTTGTCTAAATATTATTTTAAAGGTTTATTTATCTGTATCGTATTAAGAGGAACGTCTGAGCTGCCTGTTTCATACAAAACTTAATTTTTGATTTGAGGCCAAAATGCTCACCTAAACCTAATTTTCTTTTTTTTTCATCAAAAAGTATAGTAAATATCTAGTACGGATGAGAAGTAATTTATTTATTTTTAATTTACATTATGAAATATAGGCCATTAAAGGAATTGATTTTTCGCGATTTTAGAGGCACCTTTAACAATTATTTGGAGGCTAACAGTGATTTAAAAAAAGTTTTACCCCGTCCACTTTGAAAATATAATGAAATATAAAATTTAACATTTAAAAAAATATTAGATCAAACATTATGGTGGACTTTAAATTAAATTAAAAACGACCAATTTACATTACAACACAAATTTGCCGTACATAATTTGAAATATCGATCCGAAAAAATGTATTTTTTTTAAATGTTTTATATTTTTATTTACATAACAAATACTATAATTTTTTTTAAATATACAGTAAACCTGCAAATAATTTTCTAAGTTGCCTCTAAAATTATGAAAATTATTTTTTTTCCATGGCATATACTTCATAATTTAAAAAATAAATAAATAAAATACTTCTCTTCCGTACTAGATATTTACTAAACACTTAATTAAAAAAATATATCATTCAGTTTGGATGGGTATTTTGACCTCTAACTAACTAACTAACCATCACGCCGTTTCGCCGCAGGGGTGGGCAGAGAGGACGGACCGCCAAACAACTCGATCTTGGCATACACTTCTTGCTTCATTCACTTTCATACAACGTCTCATACATTTTCTTCTGTTATTCCGACTTCTGACATGGCCCGGTATTTTGGCCTCAATTTCAAAATTAAGTTATGTATGAAACAGGCACCGCAGCCGTTCCTCTTATTCAGTGAGAAATAGCTAGGATACAGGCGAGTTCTCCAGATATTGTTTTGACATTACTGTCTGTATCTATATTTTCTCATAAATAAATTAAAAAGAACTGGTTCCAACTAGTTTGGAATAATGATATCTGAATACCGGGTGCGTAGGTGCGTAGCGACGTTTGTCATAATCTTTGAATATTGTCATTGTAATTTGACTACGTCGAGGTAGTTAAGTTTCTCTCGGTAAAATGGGGTTGTAATTTAAAAAAAATTAAATATGGGGGTGGTAAACCATCGACTGGCCAAACAAAGTTTTATATAATCTTTATAGATACTTTGACCGGAAAGAAAAAAAAATTGAGTATAGTTTCTACACCAGTACAAATTTGCCAAATCACCTGGTATTTCTATAGGATCTGTTCGGTGAATAGTGACAGAAAATAAATGTTTACCCGAAGGGTATATAAAATGAAAACAAAATTAATGAAAATACTAAATGTTGTTACATAGACAGTTTATTTACATGGGCTATTTCAAATACAAAAAGGCTAGAATCATTCCATAATGCATTGCTCCCACGATTCACCAAAAGTCCCTGGTTCGTCAGGAATAGCATAATTAACACGGGCTCGAAAATTCTTCCACTTCGAAAACATATAATAATAGAGTGGAAGATCTCTTGTGCGGTATTCATATAATAAAAAAAATATATATATATATACAATAGAATTAGCCAAAACATTTTACTGCAAATTAGATTCTAACTCGAATCCCTCCATCTCCAACCTCGGCTGCTGGACCCCCAGCACCGACCCCCTCCGTCTCCACCCAAATTCCATCTTATACCCTCCATTACCTCAGTAAGCGGGCTTAATTATAAGATTGCTATCAGTAAGTGCCGCTAGCACATAAAACACGGTTTACAATTCTTTGAAATAAAAATAAATAAAAGCCCTACAGTAGCAATGGGCAACCCGCTCACTCATTTTACAATACGATATATATAGATAGTTTATAGTTATTGAAAATAATAATAAAATGAACACTTATCGAAACGTCAAGCATTAAAAAGGTAAATTTAACCATTTCAACCTTTCACTTCCTGCTGTTGCTGTTGCATGTTTGATATAGATTATCATGTTTAACCATTTCAACCTTTCACTTCCTGCTGTTGCTGTTGCATGTTTGATATAGATTATCATGTTTAACCATTTCAACCTTTCACTTCCTGCTGTTGCTGTTGCATGTTTGATATAGATTATCATGTTTAACCATTTCAACCTTTCACTTCCTGCTGTTGCTGTTGCATGTTTGATATAGATTATCATCTTCAATATTATTAAAATCATTAACAAACAGATGCTTACTAACTTGTATTATATGTTATTCTTAATACTTGTCTATCTGTGTATATTTTTTTATCATTTCTCATTTATTATAATGTATCCATCCAGTACACTACCACTACACAAGCAAGAATCTCTTTATTCTGATTTACCTGTACTCCTCACTTAACGACCGACCCAAAGACTGCTCGGACTTACTATCCATCTGCAATGCATTAAAAATGGTGGAAATGTTTTCCAGATGAGGGTCCAGGAAGTGCAGCGTCTGAGCGAGGAGCTAGCGGCGTGTCGTCGGGATGCAGCGGCCGCTCACGACGCCCTCTACGGCCGCCTCGCCGTGGCAGAAGCCGAGAGGGAGCGCGCACAACTGTCACTGCACCAGTCACAGGAACTAGTGGGTAAATATTCATCACTGTTCTCTGTCTGTCCTTGCTACTGTCTTACTCGATTCAGATAAGTTGGGTAATGCATACCTTTAATTCTTTGCCCTTGTGTTTCTATTCCTCGGGTCTACCTGACGAATACCGCTGTATCATATATACTAATTATGGGTACCATTCACCACTGTCCAGAATGTCGAGACTTGTTCTCAAGCCAGGGCCTTGAAATTTTTGGTACTAGTGAAAATGATTTTCATCGGGCTTTACAAAAATAAACTTTCATTTAGTATGTCTAAAATCATGGACTCCTCATAAACCTTGTTCAGGCTTTGAATTGAATGTTAGTTATATAGTTATAATTAGTTTTAAAATATCTTGACGTAATATTGGCATAACTCCTTAGCCAACAGCAAGCACCGCATCACGGAGTTGGAGCATCAGGCGTCCAGCATTCATGGGAAGCTGGGTGCCCTGGCCGCGCGCAACGAAGAGCTCAACTCCGAGGTCACAGCCGCTACGGCCAGCCTCATGGACGCACAACGCCGCCTGCAGACCCTCCACATGAACAAGGACTCGGCTCAGAGCACCGACGCACTGTTCAAAGCGCAACAGGATAGGTAACTTGTTCATTTCAATATTCATAAATGTTTTAACAAGGTGTTTTAAATTCATATTTCTCTAAAGTTTTGGGGGCAGCAGATCATAGTATGGCAGTTTATGGGATTGAAAAGTGGGGAGGCAGAAACATATTTTTAAAAGTATTATGTATACAGGGTATGTCACTATGTACCCCAAAGATTTTAACTAGCAATTCCTGAGGATATTTGTACTAAAAGATGTTGGAGTCATTTCGCTGTTCCATGATTTTTTTTCAATTAAAACAAAATATTGCATCACATGATTCGCACTTGTCTTATTCTAATATAATTCTCTCGAAAATTATTACCTAGGTACCTACATCAAACTGAAATAATAGTTAATGTTTTGTTCCTTTTAAAAGATTGAAGTTACGCTGCGTTTTCGCAATAAAGTTAGCTGCATTCCATTTTATGGCTATTCAAAGTTGTCAAAAATCATAGAAAAAGAAACATTTAAAATATATAATGTTACTTTCTTATTTTAAAATACCAGAATATTACCCGAAAAATATATACAGGCGGACCTCGGCTTTCGCACATTCGACTTTCGCATAATTCGCTATTTCGCACATTTTATTATTATTTTTTTTTTGGAAATAATTCAGAAATGTTCTGTTTCCGTGCAGTTGTTTCCCTGTCACACTATGAAATGCATATTAACCAGGTCCGTACTGTGAAAAGTGTTCTGTTCGCACATATGCATTAACATACGAGCGCAAGCAAATTCGAACGCATGCGTTTGTATGTACTAATTTGTACACACTCCCTTCTGATCTCGACAGGTTCAGTTTTGCGTCAGCGCACGTACTGTTTGTATTGTTCTGCGATATTTGTTTAAAATATTTCATACCCGTTTTAACATTAGTGAGAAACGAAGAAACAGCGAAGTAGATATGGCTAAAAAAAAAAATCAAGAACTCATAAACTTCATACAATCGAAACGAAGATGGATATAATAAAACGCTATGAATATGGAGAGTCTTATGCTTCAATCGGCCGTTCGTATGATATAAACAGGTCTACGATATGTTCGATATTAAAGAATAAAGATAAAATTAAACAATATGTAAAAACTTTTGGAAATATATCATCAAAAATTGTTTCCAAAAGGCACGGCATAGTGATGGATGAGATGGAGAAATCTTTGTGTTATTGGATAAGTAATCAAAATCAAGAAAACATTCCTCTGAGTACTTGAATGATTCAAGCTAAGGCTCTTAGTTTGCATAAAGATTGAAAGGTTCGACTAAACAAAGATTCTAACACAGTGTTTCATGCAAGTAACGGCTGGTTTTCAAATTTTAAAACAAAGTATTCTTTAAGGGTGAGTGGAATAATTTATTATTCCGAAATAATGATAATATTATTAAGCAATACGATAAACATGATGTTTATAAGGAGAAAAATATGAATTATATATTTTTAAAATTTACATAAGTTTAGCATTCATCAAAATCAAATTAGAAATATAATCTTTTTCTGACCGCTCTACGTATGTTTTACAAAATATTTTTAAATATCAAATATCCTTAAAAAATCCTTTGAATGTTTTTCTTCAACATGCGGTCATAAAAATTCCAATAAAAAAGAAATGTTGGGTGCAGTTTAAGTGTTTTTATGAACACTAACCTTCATGTTTTTTTAAATGCGGCTTAAAAAAGTTTTGTAAAGTTTATTAAAAAAAACTCAAACGTAGAGATGATGGCAATTATTTTTTTCCAGTTTTTAAAAGTATTTTGAGATTTTGAAACCACCATTTAATTCAGAAAGGGTGGTTTATATATCAATGAATTATTTGGCCGTAAAGTGCTGCTAATATTCTAATATTTTAATAGTCAGTAAAAGTCCCCGTCGGGCAATGGCCGTTGAGATTTTAATCATTTTAGGCCGTTTTTTAAATCAATATTTATGAATGAAAATAGTAAAAATACACATTTTTAATACGATAATCATAATCAGAAAAATAAACTTTAAATCATCCACTTGTTTTTAACAGTATTCCTGTTTGGTGAAAATAGCCTTCATATATTTTGAGTAGCTAGCGTCACTCCTAAAATTAATATTACATACATACATATTAAAACTGTGGCGTCTCTAATAATGCAGTAATAATAACAATAACCCTTATGTGTCAAATATTATGTATTCATTGTTTCATAAAAAAATCATAATTTCCAAGCTAAAACTCATTTAAAGATTTCTGGAAGAATTATAACATATGGAACGCAATAAACAATATTGGAGACGCATGGGCTGAAATAAAAGAGTCAACAATGAAAGGCTCATGGAAGCAACTATGCCCACAAATGATGAGTGATTTCATAAATTTTGATGAAACTCCAGAAACCATCACACTTGAAATAGTTCACCTAATGAACAAACTAAACCTAGAAGTTAACAGTGAAGGTGTTAATGAGATGATTGAATCTCATTCTGAAGCCTTCACTAATGAATTTCTAATGGACCGACAAGATAACGAAAATAGTATACAAATTGAAAGTGGGGAAGAAGAACCAGAAGAACAAATCATCAAGACATTAACAATAAAAAACATGAACGAAGCTTTTACGCATCTCGAGACATTTTTGAATATTATGGAAGAATGTGATCCCTTGCTCAAGTGCGTAGGGCGAAACATAATAGTACTGCGTGTTACAGAACTCTCTATGAAGAAATGAAAAAAAGTAGTAAAATACAACTAACCCTTGACAAGTTTATTAAGAGAATATAATTTTCGTTTATATGTACTTTGTTAGTAATTTTTAATAAATAAAAATTTTAAAGTACAATTTTTGGTGTTTTTTTTTTACATCCCTCTACTTTCGAACATTTAACTTTTGCACACATTTTCAGGAACCAATCATGTGCGAAAGTCAAGGTCCGCCTGTAATATTACTTTCTTATTTTAAAATGCCAGAATATCACCTGAAAAATATATAATATTACTTTCTTATTTTAAAATGCCAGAATATCACCTGAAAAATATATAATATTACTTTCTTATTTTAAAATGCCAGAATATCACCTGAAAAATATATAATATTACTTTCTTATTTTAAAATGCCAGAATATCACCTGAAAAATATATAATATTACTTTCTTATTTTAAAATGTCAGAATATCACCTGAAAAATATATAATATTACTTTCTTATTTTAAAATGCCAGAATATCACCTGAAAAATATATAATATTACTTTCTTATTTTAAAATGCCAGAATATCACCTGAAAAATATATAATATTACTTTCTTATTTTAAAATGCCAGAATATCACCTGAAAAATATATAATATTACTTTCTTATTTTAAAATGTCAGAATATCACCTGAAAAATATATAATATTACTTTCTTATTTTAAAATGCCAGAATATCACCTGAAAAATATATAATATTACTTTCTTATTTTAAAATGCCAGAATATCACCTGAAAAATATATAATATTACTTTATTATTTTAAAATGCCAGAATATCACCTGAAAAATATATAATATTACTTTCTTATTTTAAAATACCAATATCACCTGAAAAATATGCGCTATTTACCTGAAAATTGAACATTTCGCACTATTCGCATGAAAATGACAAAATTCATTTTATTGTAAATGCGAAATTTTCAGATCTCTAAAAATGGCTGGGTTTAAAGGGAATATGTTCTTTCTTCATCAGTTGTTTGAAGTAATGTGTTATTCCTTTCCAGGTATAAAGAAGATACCAATCAGCTAGAAAAAGACTTAATGAAGACTAGAAACAAATTGCAGGATAGGGTAAGTATTTTATTTATATTTTAAAGCTGAGTTAAAATGTTTGCATTTACATATCCCCTCCAAACGATTAAGTTCATTCTCCATACTCTGATTGAACAATTCAATTCAACACAGAACAATCGTTAATTATAATTATTATGTTGTCCAGGAAAATGAAGTAATGTCACTGGAGTCTCGTTATCGGGATCTGGAGCGCTCCAAGGAAGAGCTACTGGTGGAGAAGGGCTCCACCATCAACAGGCTTGCCATGGAGCTGGAGGAAGCGCAGAACCAAGTGGCCGCCAGCCAAGCACCCGAGCTGAAGGAGAAGATCTCCCAACTCGTTGTGGAACGTAATACGGCTCGAATGCAGATCAAAGACATGGCGGTCAGTTTATATGTTTCAATTCACATAACTCCACTCCATTTGATAGATTGCTGTTCTAGATGGTTGTTGTTCTATGGGTATTTCTACGGAAGGCGCTGTCATTATCTCTTGGCCCAGGAGGTGCACCAAACCCCTGAGAATGGGTCGTTTTAACAACTCATTCTAGATGGTTGTTGTTCTATGGGTATGTCTACGGAAGCCTCTGTCATATCATTATCTCTTGGCCCAGGAGATGCACCAAACCCCTGAGAATGGGTCGTTTTAACAACTCATTCTAGATGGTTTTTGTTCTATGGGTATGTCTACTAAAGGCACTGTGTCATTATCTCTTGGCCCAGGAGATGCACCGAACCCCTGAGAATGGGTCATTTTAACAACTCATTCTAGATGGTTGTTGTTCTATTGGTATGTCTACGGAAGGCGCTGTGTCATTATCTCTCGGCCCAGGAGATGCACCAAACGCCTGAGAATGGGTCGTTTTAACAACTAATTTTTTCGATGAAGATTGAATTCTTTTTTTATTCAATTTAT
Organism: Halesus radiatus; assembly: GCA_022606495.2. Lineage (NCBI taxonomy): Eukaryota > Metazoa > Arthropoda > Insecta > Trichoptera > Limnephilidae > Halesus > Halesus radiatus. Next base: position 137,580 of record JAHDVE020000816.1, read on the forward strand.
CGGTGCAAAATTTTGATGAATATTTTTATTTGTATGTCTGTAGATGCGGCTTAAAGAGCTAATTTTGACCTCATGGTTCATGTTTCCAGGGGAAGCTAGAAGCCACCGCCACAGAACTGGTGGACTACCGGACCAAGTACATTCGATTGCAAGAAGAACAGTCGGAACTAGAAGCCGCATTGGAGCAACTCTCAGAAGGTCACGAATCCGACTCCTTTGTACAGCTGAGGTCATCCAAAACAGGTTTGTTTTATTGTTGTTATTTTATGGCTTTCACCCATTAAGGACGATCTTGGCCAAGTTTAATCAGTTAGATTTTAATAGTACAGATTGTTCTTAAAATTAGTTACTTTTTTAAACAGGATATAATATTTGGGTAAATAAAATTGGAGCAAATAAGTTAGTGTAAATTTGTGTTTTTAATCCCCCATGACTTTAATTTTAATGCCATTTTTATAAATATATTTTGCTAATAAATTGTTCATTTGGGGGGAGTTGAGACTTAGAATACTGGCAGAGAGTTCAATTTTAAGTTTTACCAACTCAAGCCTAAAGTTTGGAAATTGGTCATTGACACTCAAAGAAATTATGGTCCAGAGAATCCTCTGACCCACAATCACAGTAAGGCGAGCTGACTATGTGGAATCTGGCGAGATGACTAAGACAAGAAGTGTGACTAAGACAAGAAGTGAGGAAATATATATTTTTGGCATGCAAGTGTATTTATGAAAGCGGGGCTTGACAGGAATAAAAGTTTGTATTAATGAGTACTGATGACCTTTTGTTAGACAAGCTATTTTCCATTCAGAGGAAAATTGGAGTTTGTATTTACTTTTTCAAATAGGGAAATAGTCTTTAACTGGAACAGGAATATCATTTAACGGACCGTGAACAGTCCTTAGCAATAGAATCAAAACAGGTTCGTAATATATTTGTATTTTATTTATAATCATTTATGTTTTATCAGTTCATTGTTGACGTGTTGTGTGTTGTGTGTCACACACCCCACACAACTGCACTGGAATAAAATCCTTATTATTTAATGTTGTCTATTTTAAATACATTTTTCTTACAGGAAGAGGCTTCTCATCGCAGGCTGATAAAGTGGCCCTCCTTAGGAATGAACTATCCAAAACTATTGCAGCACAAAAACTCAAAAAGGAACAGATAGAAAAACTAAACAAAACTCTTCACCAAAAGTAATTAATACGATTTAATTTAGTTCATTTCGCCATTTTGGAAATATGAGCAAACTTCCAATATGCATCTGATTCAGATATCGACAACATGTTCTGTAATTGTTTTGATGAAAGGTTTGGATCACTTTGTGTTTTTATAATTTGATTTCTGTTTCCAGGGACCAATTAATAGAAACCTTGAGAGATACTGAATCAAGACTGAAGCAGGATATTGAACATCTAAAAGAGACAGAGTATAATAGGTCATCAGAATTGAATTCCCTTAGAAGCGAACTGGAGGCCCAGAAATCCAGTAGCCCTCCTAAACACCTGTTAGAAACTCTCAAATCAAGATGCACGGACTTGGAAGAAGAGTTAAATAAGACCCAGACTGAGCTAAAATCTGTATGTATAATAGTCGTACTTACAAACTTGTTTATAAACTAACATGTTTCAAATTTTAAGTGTGGTGAAAATATTTTTACAGATATTGAATTACATATGTCCACATGGGTAAAAGATAAGTGTGACTTCCGGTACGATATTAGGTTTATTTTTCTGTATTTCTTTTGTATTCCCTTTAATATCTTAATAATAATAATAGGTAATTTAATAATTTGTGTAGCGCCGTTTTTGTGAACAATCACCTCAATGGTGCTGTACAAATATTACTTCCCGGACTTTACCTCATTCATTCTTTATTGGCTTGCTTAGAATGTACCCTTTATTACAGTAGGTCTTTTGTAGTGGTCTACTAAATAATATTCCAAACTATTCCCAACCAATTTGTGCACTCTTTCAAATGATTTGCCTGTACCTATACCTGTACCTATACCTATACCTATTAGAGGAATGCATTTTTAAATAGCATGCTTTTCTAGCCTAAAATTAAGGACATAAATACAGTGAAACTCTCCTATAAGGTATTTTGAGAAACTAAATAAAAGCTTCTTATGTATGTGGGTTCCAAATTAAGACATTTTTAAAAAAAATTATTTTAGTTTTCAATGGACAGAAAAAACACAACATGAGTGTAAAAAGTTTGGCTAACCTTATGTGTGGGATTTACTGTAATTTAAGTTGTTTTGCATGTTCATTTAGTGATTTGTTTGGATTATTTCAGCTACTCTCCAAACACTCTAGTTTGGAAGCCAAGTATGAAGAAGTTAGCTCCGAAGCTAGCCGCAGAAATTCTCTAGACAGACTTGCCAACACAGAAGTTATGAAAGAAAGGGATCGCCTCGCCTACCAGCTCAAGGACGCCCAGAAACAAATAGAGGAATTCAAGAATTTGTATGTCGAGGTAACTAACAAAACTACCTTGTTAGCGTCTTTTATGCTGTTTTTAAAACGATTGATGCAGATCATTTTTGGAATTGGTTCTACTAACAAAGGCAGGTTAGAGTTTAGATACGAGAATTTACCCAAACTTATGATTTTGGTTATAATAATTTTCCTGAAGTTAAGAAGTTACGAGAAAATATCTTTTTAAACCGTCTTACTCATAATCGCGGCATAAATATTATACGGGCGCATAAGGTCGGAATAGTCAAAAGCGTTATTCATAATCGCGGTGCGTTCGTATACCGGCCGTATACGGGGGTAAAGTAGCTTTGTTGACATTTTACCATGAGGTTTGACAAATATCGATCTGTTAATTCTACTCTGCGCAAAGAAAATAAAAAAACCTAATATTCATTTGTAGCACTATTGTAGAGAAATTTTAAATGAAAATATCGATTTACCAAACCAAATATGAGACGATTATGGATTTAGTAAGGCCAGAATTTGTATGCACGTAGAAATGGGTGGGCTCTATAACATTACAAATGTCATTAGGTGGGGTAGAACAATATCAATGATAAGGAACTGTTTTCATAGGCACCTGTGAAGTAAATCGGTAAAAATCCATTACCCAACCAGCAATTACCAGACGTGAGTTATTATAATATTATCATACACGGGCTCAGTCAGCAAACGACATGTCATGTCCCGAATCCTCAAACGAATCTGTGAATCAATAGGAAGAGGCGTATTAATTAACCGTCGATATATAAATGTTTGGTCGATGGGTTAAATAATAATGTCCAGGTTTCTAAAGTGAAACCTCAATATTGAGTAATGTTCCTTTGTAATAAAAACACCAGAACATCCTTTTCACCGTTGTGCACTGTGCGCGGCCCAGCCCAGCGCGGCAGATTATTTCAAATAATAATATTATGGACATCTGAAGACACGTGAAGTTAGCAACACGATGCCACCTATGAAATTGGTTGTTTTTTTAAGGTTTGGGGCAGAGTGATGCCAAACTAAAAACAATCATAACCCAAAAACCATTGGTAAAGCTATTCACGGCATAAATACTATTATGAGTAAGGATTTTAACACACACGGTACAGGGCCCCATTGCTTGCTTAGCTATTCCATCGCACGAGGATTTATTATAAGTAAGTAAAATCGGTGTTGCCATAGTAATGAAAAAAAATCGTTTTATTAAGCCCTAATTCCCGATGACCAGCATAAAATTTGGGGGGTGGGAGGAATGAAGTAAGTGGCAACGGGAATTGCAGCGCATGTGTATTGTCCGCCCGAGCGGCGATGAAATGCTATAGGTGGTACCCTCCAGTGATGAAAAAGACCAAATACTCATGATATATGTTTGTTCGTTATTAACGGAACATAATCGATGAATTGCCCTAAAGTTATATAGTTTGAACATGAAACGCTGGATGATGCGCATCGCGTAAACTATATTTTTAAATATTCATTTTTTATTTTTTATAACTTATTGAAGTTTGTAAACCCCATTGTAATATTTGAATCATTGAAGAAGATAATATTAACACATCCCAAATGAACCACGAAACCGAAAAAACAACAGAAATTAAAAAGATTTCAGTCGCATCTAGGACTCGAACCCAGGACCTCTACCTATCCGGGGTAACCGCTTAACCAACTTAGCTAATGAGACCAGTTCACTTTACGCCATTTACACCGATATCATACTTGTTAAGATTTGTTAATATTATCCTCCATTTTTATAAATCCCATATTATTGGCTGCTATCCTTATGATGATTGCAAAGTTTCATCTAGAACTCAATTGTAATCTGGATAGAGTCTCGGATATACCTACCCGATTTTTATTT